>PVHP010053330.1:0-10808 GCA_004024765.1 Zapus hudsonius
TTTTTTTTTAATTCTTTGTAAATCCTGGAAATTAATCCTCAGACAGATGTATAGCTGACAAAGATTTTTCTCCCATTCAGTAGGTTGCCTCTTTATTCTATTCATATTGTCCTTTATGTACAAAAGCTTTTTGATTTCATGAGGTACCAATGTTTGATTAGTGGTTTTACTTCCTGAGTAACTGCGGTTATGTTCAGAAAGTTGTTGCCTCTGTCAATATGTTGAAGTGTTTTCCCTACTTTCTCCTCTAGCAGTTTCAGAGTTTCAGGTCTGATATTGAGATCTTTGATCCATTTGGACTTGATTCTTGTGCATGGAGAGAGATGAGGATCTATTTTCATCTGGGTCCTCTATCCTGTTCCATTGATCTGTGTCTGTTTTGTGCTAATACCATGCTGTTTTGGTACTATGGCTATGTAATATATCTTAAGATCAGGTATGGTGATACCGACAACCTTATTTTCATTACTCAGAATTGTTTTGGCTATTCAAAGTTTTTTTGTGCTTCCAAATGAATTTTAGGATTGTTTTTCTAATTCAGTGAAAAATGCCATTGGAATTTTGATGGGGATTGCATTAAATGTGTGGATTGCTTTTGGTAAGATTGACATTTTCACAATATTGGTTCTTCCAATCTAAGAACATGGATATCTTTCCATTTCCTAGTGTCTTCTGTGATTTCTCTCTTGAGTGATTTAAAGTTTTCATTGTAGAGATACTTCACTTCCTTGGTTAGATTTAGTCCAAGGTACTTTAACATTTTTTGAGGCAATTGTGAATGGGAGTGTTTCCCTGTTTTCATCCTCAAATTGTTTGTTGGTGACATAATTTCTCTGTGTTAATTTTGTATCCTGATACATTGCTAAAAGCATTTATTAGCTCTAACAATTTGCTGATAGAGTCTTTATGGTCCCTTATGTATAAAATCATATCATCTGCAAATAATGATAATTTTATCTCTTCTTTTCCAATTTGTACCCCTTTGATTTGTGTCTCTTGCCTTATTGCTATAGCTAAGACTTCCAGAACTATATTAAATGAAAGTGGGGACAGTGGACACCCTTGTCTTATTCCTGGGTTTTAGTGGAAATGCTTCAAGTTTTTCCTCATTTACTATAATGTTGGCTACAGGTCTGTCATAGATAGCTTTTATTATTTTGAGCTATGTGTTCTATTCCCAGTTTCTTTAGGACTTTTAACATGAAGGAATGTTGGATTATGTCAAATGCCTTTTCTGCATCTTTTGAGATGATCATGTGGTTTTTGTCTTTCAGTTCATTTATATGGTGTATTACATATGCATCAATTTGGATATGTTGAACCATCCCAGATCTCTGGGATAAAATTTACCTGGTCAATGTGAATGATTTTTTTTTAAATCTATGTGAGTGTGTGAGAAGTGTCTGTGCTCCATCTTCTCAACTTCTTTAAGACAGTGTATCTTTTATTTTTGTTTGTTTGGTTTTTTGAAGTAGGGTCTCCCTCTAGTTCAGGCTGACCTGGAATTCACTATATAGTCTCAGAGGAGCCTCAAACTCACAGTGATCCTCCTTCCTCTGCCTCCCAAGTGCTGGGATTAAAGGGGTGCACCACCACGCCCGGCGGTGCCACAATGGCATTAGGAAGGAGTCTTTTTTAAAAAATATTTTATTTATTCATTTTCAAGCAGAGAGAGAGAGAGAGAGAGAGAGAGAGAGAGAGACCCACCGCCTTGTGGGTCTGGCTTATGTGGGTACTGGGGAATTGAACCGCTGAGCCATCTCTCCAGACCAGGAAGGAGTCTTTATTAGGAGCCAGGTGGCGACTACACCCAGGATTCGGAAACCTAAGTGCAGCCCTGAGCTCGTGTGCAAGGCTCATATTTATACAGAAAAAAACATAAGATTTTGTTTCACAACTTCATAGTTTAGCAATTATAACCTTACAAAGGTAAGAGTTAATTTCAGAAGAGCAGGAAATTCCCGAGATCTCCAACATCATCACCCCTGGTGCCAACAAGCAGCAAAAGAATGTCTTAATCAATAGTCAGGGAATGTGTTCATCTTGTGTCACAGTTGCTGATAAGAAGGGGTCTGGTAAGTGACATTTCATTCCTTAAAACAGGTTTAGCTTCCTCTAGATATAAGAGGTCACTTTGCAGAGTATCAACATGGAGTTGTTCTTGCCCATTGAGAATTCTGCCACATGTTCGACTTTAATCTTTTTTTTTTTTCGACTTTAATCTTGTAGGGACTATTTGAGAAGACAAGATGGCTTTTCTTAGGTTTAATTTCCAGAAGCTGTTTCAATTATCATTTGATTCTATGATTTTTAAAAAATTTTCTTCTTCAATGATCATTCATTGATGCACTGTTTAATTTCCATGTTTGTTTATGTTCTATAGTTTTTCTTGCTATTGATTTGTAGTTTAAGCCCATTGTGATCAGATAGAGTACAAAAAATTATTTCAATTCTTTTGTATTTGTTAAGATTTGGTCTTCGCCGGGCGTGGTGGTGCACACCTTTAATCCCAGCACCAGGGAGGCAGAGGTAGGAGAATCACCATGAGTTCAAGGCCACCCTGAGACTACATAGTGAATTCCAGGTCAGCCTGGGCTAGAGCAAGACCCTACCTCCAAAAACAAAAACAAAAACAAACAAAAAACGATTTGGTTTGTGTCCTAGTATATGGTCTATTTGAGAGAATGATCCATGTGCTGCTGAAAATGTAGAATGTATTCTACAGCATTTGGATAGAATGTTCTATACATTTCTGTTAAATCTATTTTTTGTTCTTTGATGTCATTTAATCCAGATGTTCCTGAGATGACCTGTCAATTGGTGAGAATGGGGTATTGCGGTCACCCACTACAATTGTGCTCGATGTTATCCGTGACCTTAAGTGTTTGCTTAATGAAATTGGGAGCACCCATGTTTGGTCCTTATATGTTTAGAATTACAATATTGTCTTGTTGGATTGTTCTTTTAATCAATATAAAGTGACCTTTTTTAATTTTAATTTTTTTGAGGTGGGGGGGGTCTCACTCTAGTCCAGGCTGGTCTGGAACTCACTCCCAAGTGCTGAGACTAAAGGCACATGCCACCATGCCCAGCTTTTAAAGTGACCTTCCTTATCCTTTGTAACTAATGTTGGTTTGAAGACTATCCTGTCAGATATTAGGATAGCAATACCTGTTTGTTTCCTAGGTCCATTTGCTTGAAATATCATTTTTCATTTTTTTACCCTAAGGTAGTGTCTGCCTTTTATGGAGAGTTGATTTTCTTGGAGGCAACAGACAGAAGAATCCTGCCTTTTAATCCAGTCTGCAAGTCTGTGTCTTTTGATTGAGGCATTGAGGCCATTGATGTTATTATTGAATAGCGTGTGTTTATTCTTGCCATTCTACTTACTTATTACTTCTTTTTTTAAAAAATATTTTATTTATTCATTTTTCAAGCAGAGAGAGAGAGAGAGAGACAGAGAGAGAACACCAGGGTCACCACCTTGTGGGTCTGGCTTATGTGGGTTCTGGGGAATTGAACTGGGGGCCTTAGGCACTAGAGGCAAGTGTCTTAACCACTAAGCCATCTCTCCAGCCCTACTTCTTATGTCATTATTTGAACATGGTTCCTGTTTCCTCATGTGGGTGCTTTTCTTTCTCTTCAGTCTGAATGATCCCTTCAAGTATTTTCTGTAGAGCTGGCTTGCTGGCCATATTTTCCTTTAGCCTGTTCTTGTTATGGAAAGTTCTTATTTCTCCTTCAAATATGAAGGGTAGCTTTGCTGGATATAGTAATCTTGGTTGACGTTGTTATCTTTCAGAACTTAGATTACATTACTCCAAGCCCATCTGGCTTTTAAAGTTTGTGTTGAGTAATCTGCTGTTATCCTGATGGGCTTGCCTTTATAGGTGATTGATGTTTCTCACTGCTTTCAATATGCTATCTTTGGTCTATGTGTTTAGTAGTTTAATTATTATATGATGAGGAGAGGTTCTTTTATGATCTTGTCTTTTTGGTGTCCTAAATGCCTCCTGTATCCGTATTTCTTTCCCTATTTGGGGGAATTTTTTTTCTATGATTTTGTTGAACATACCTACCATGCCTTTAGAAAATTCGTCTCCTTCTACTATACCTTGAATTCTTCAGTTTGATTTCTTCATCATGTACCAAAGGTCTTGAAATTCCCATTCATACCTTCCTATTAAGTTTATCTTTCTCTTTGTTGGACTGTTCTAGTTCTGCCAATTTGTCTTCTAGTTTAGATATTCTGTCCTCTCCTTGATCCATTCTATTTGTGAGACTTTTTTTTTTTTTTTTCGTGGTAGGGTCCCCCTCTAGCCCAGGCTGACCTGGAATTCACTATGTAGTCTCAGGGTGGCTTTGAACTCAGGGCGATCCTCCTACCTCTGCCTCCCGAGTGCTGGGATTAAAGGCATGTGCCACAATGCCCGGCGCTATTTGTGAGACTCTATACAGAGTTTTGTATGTGACTTACTGTGTTTTCATTTCTAGTATTTCTCTTTAGTACTTCTTCAGCATTTCTATTTCCTTACTCATATCTTGTATTTTCCTCTTTTTTTTTTTTTTTTGGTTTTTCGAGGTAGGGTCTTGCTCTAGTCCAGGCTGACCTGGAATTCACTCTGTAGTCTCAGGGTGGCCTTGAACTCACGACAATCCTCCTACCTCTGCCTTCCAAGTGCTGGGATTAAAGGCGTGCGCCACCACGCCCGGCTTCCTCCTTCTTAAATTGGTTTCCTATGTTCTCTTGAGATTCCTCTAGGAGTTTGTTTTCTTCTTTGATTCCTTTTATTCTTCAATTTCTTTGAATAGATTTATAATCATTCTTTTGAATTCTTTGTCAGGTATCTCATCTAAATCAGTCTCACTGGAGGTCATTTCTGTTGAATTTATAATTTTTGGTAGAATTGAAATGTCTTTATATTTTGTGTTTCTTTGTATTATAATGTGGAGATTGTTGCATCTACAGTTAATTCAAGACTTGGGTTTTCTAATTATCTTCTGTATTCTTAGACATGTTAATTGGACATTATATCTTCAGGGTAGAAGCCTAAGGTGCCAGGTGTGGCTCTTATATTACTCCCAGAGTAACAGCAGGAGTGCTCTGATATTTTAAATAAATATTTTAAAAATATTTATTTATTTATTTCCAGAGAGAGAGAAAAGGGGAGGGGAGGGAAGAGGAAGAGACAAGACGAGAAGAGTAGAGAAGTGAATAGAAGAGAAGAGAGAAACAGACAGAATGGACACACCAGGGCCTCCAGCCAGTGCAAATGAACTCCAGATACATTTGCCTCTTTTTGCATCTGGCTTTAAATGGGTTCTGGGGAATCAAATCTGGGCTATCAGGTTTTGCAAGCAAGTGCCCTTTACCACTAAGTCATCTCCCCAGCCCCTCACTGGTGTTTTTATTGAATAGTCAGAAAATAGTAATATGTAAAACAAGTTGAACATTGTCTGAACAAAGGGTAAGGAACTTTTGACTTTGGATAATCCTTAAACATTTATTAAAGGGAAGGATTTAGGGCAATGGCCTGTTATGCTCTGCTGATCCAGGGCACACACACAGTCCATTCACAAATGTAACCACACTAAGGCCAGTTGTTGTCTTCAGCAGATCTGTGAGAGTTCTTTGGGCAGTTTGTTGCTGACCATGTCTTGCATCCTACGTTCAGCACTTCTTGCACATAGACGCTTGTTCTGGGTCAAGAGTCTAACCAGGCCACTGAGGAAATTGCACAAAGAGCAGGGCTCAAGATCAGTCGGCATCTCCAAACATTCCTTGTCAATATCGGTCATCTGTACTGTTCAGGCCAAAGATACACCAAGGCAGAGGAAACCTAGTCATATTGCTTTAAGCAGGGGGATTACATGGTTGTAAGATGAACTGCAGGGCAAGTTACAATAAGAAATTTAGCAGAAAAGCATCTCACAGCCATATTCTCAGAAAAGTTATTTGTAAGGTCCAAAGGACATATTCCCATAGTTCGTTCCCACAAGCATCGGTAGAGTGTATACAGTGTTACACCTCTGCTCTAGCTTAGGTGGAGGAAAGGATAGTAGGCCAAGGTCCTTTCAGGTCTCTCTCTTCCTGTGAGTACTGTTATAGGAGCTGGAGTAAAGGTGACCACAACCCCAGTATTCCCAGCAATCCAGCTTCAAGTTGAGCTTGCTCTTTTTTTTTTTTTTTAATATTTTATTCATTTTCAAGTAGAGAGATACAGAGAGAGAGAGAGAGAGAGAGAGAGAGAGAGAGAGAGAGAGAGAGAGAGAGAGAGAGCGCACATCAGGGCCACCACCTTGTGGGTCTGGTCTATGTGGGTCCTGGGGAATTGAACCTGGGGCCTTGGGCACTAGAGCAAGTGCCTCAACCGCTGAGCCATCTCTCCAGCCCCTGAGCTTGCTCTTGAGTTGGAGGCAGATAGAAGAGGGATTTCCATCTCTAAACTACATTGCTCAGGAAGAAGCCTCACCATGAAGTAGGTAGAATAAGAAAGGCTGACAGCCTGCCCCTCTGACCATAGGCTCTGGAAGAGGGGGCCTGGTGTTCTTGTTCATAGCAGTTGACTGGGGAAAGGGCAGGATAAGTGTTGGTTCAAACGTTACAGACTAGGGCTTTCTTCCGGGAATGCTTTTTGTAGATTTTCTTGCATATGTGTTTATTTGATATTCGCCCTGAGGACCATTTTCTGAGAACATGAATGGCTGTATTATTTTATTTATTTAAAAATATTTTTGTTGACATAAATTGTAGACAGTAAACCATGATGGTTCCTTTCCCACCCCATCTCAATTAGTCTCTATTTTGTTTTGATATCATCACTTTTTCTCCCATTTTGATGATCTTGTGAAGGTAGTGTCAGTCACTGCAAAATAATTCCAGGTCAGCCTGGGCTAGTGAGACCCTACCTCACAAATACACACACACACCACTACCACCACCACCAAATTCCAAGCCATCTCTCTAGCCCCAGAAGGAAATTAAGATAAATAAGTAAAACCAGCCCATATAGTTTAAATCGTATTTAAATTTTACGATTTGCGTAATGTTAAATTTTAAAATTTACTTTGTGTGTGTGTGTGCACGCCAGGGCTAGACTTGGACCACTTTGTTGTCGTTTTCCAGGGAGCGTCTGACTGGAGATCCTGGGCCTTTCTCTGTAATCCCAGGCTGGCTTTGAACTCAGGGGGATCCTTCCACCTCTGCCTCCTAAATGCTGGATTCAAGGCTTGTGCCACCTTATTTTTATTTTTTTACAGGTGACCTGAAATTCGCCATGGAGTCTCGGGGGGCCTGGCACTCCTGCAGTCCTCCCGAGCGCGGGGATTAAAGGCGAGCGCCACCATTGCGGGGCGGGGTCCCTTGGGTGTCTGGCTTACCCGATGGCTTGGGACCTGAACCCGGGCTGCCGGTTCCGCCAGCAGAGCCTTGACCTGCAGAGCCGCACGACTCCAAGTCGCGGGCAGGGCGCCGAGCTGGCGGGGGAGCTGCGAGGCCTGCCTCCGAGGGAGACGCCGAGGGCTCCCAGTCCCAGGTCCCGGGACACAGCGGCGGCTGGGACTCCCCTCGGGCCGCCGCTGCGGGAGCCGCCGCGGCCAGAGCTCCGCCCGCCCGCCCGCCCGCCGGCCGCGTCGGCGTGGCGCTTTCGGTTTCTGTCCTCCATCTTGTCTCCGCCCGGCGTCCGCGGCCTGAGCTGTGGCGCGGGAGCCCCGGCCCGGCAGGTACGTGCCCCGCGCCCGCGCCCGCGCCCGCCGGCAGGGCTGCCTTCCCTCGGCCCGGCCGTCCTCCCGGCTGTCCCTGAGCACCCTGCGTACACAGGGAACTCTCTGAGCGCCCATGGGGCCACCCCTGCATCCTCAGGGAGCCCTCTGGGCCAGAGGGAGGCACCCCTGCACCCCTCTGGGAGCACCCCTGCACCCCTCTGGGAGCACCCCTGCACCCCAGAGGGAGCACCCCTGCACCCGAGGGAGCACCCATGCACCCCCTTTCAACCTTTCTAAACTCTTCCAGAACTTGGGAGGAGGAGGTGTTTTCAGCCCTCCTCCTCACTCAGTGGAGGCCGGCCTCCTTCCAAGAGCCTGGTGAAGAGGTCGGGTTGTTGTTTCCCGAAGGACCAGTGTTAAAGATGACAAGGTGCAGAATGGGATTTTAGGTGGAAGTTTGGGACTGACTGCAGGACAGGCCTCTCCTTCAAGGGGACAGGCGGCTTTGCTCAGGGTGAAGTGACCCAACCTGTTCCTGCTGAAGGGTTTGGGGCGTGGCCACTCCGGCTAGGACTGTCCTCTTAAAGGAAAAAAGCTTGCTTTGGGAGTTCAGGATGATTTTTTTTTCAACCTTCAACCTGCCCAGGCTCCTCCTTCCTGAGAGCTGTAAGACTGTGACAAGATCTTGTCACCAGGTCTGGCCTTGGACTCATCTTATTTTGATGACAGGCTCCCTTAACATGAAGGCAGGACTGTGAGGGGTTCCTGGGGGCTGTCGCTCTGGGGATAGTGACCTTGGAAGTTTGCACTCGGGAGGATCTAAGATCAAGTCTGTGAGAGTGAAAGCAAAAAGGAATGGAATTTTTGGTGTTTTCCCCGCTGGTAGCTCCCAATTACTTGGAAAAAAAAAGTTCTTTGAATGTAAGAAGAGGCTTAACTCCTTGATTAAAAAGCTTGTTGTTGTTGTTCTTGTTTAAAGTTAAGTTTGAACTTTATTCCATGACTCCTTTTACAACGCAGTGAAGGCAAAGGGAGGGAAAAAGTGTCTTTGAAGATGACTTCCTGTGGGATGTGGGATGGACCCCAGAAAGGCAGAGCCTGCCATGGAAAGCTAGTGTGTTTCACAGGTGTGTCATCTCAAAAGTCCCAAGGAACAGACACTGTTTTTAATTTTGTTTGTTTTTGTTTTTTGAGGTAGGGTCTAGCTGTAGCTCAGGCGGACCTGGAATTCACTACAGTCTCAGGCTGGCCTCGAACTCACAGGGATCCTTCCACCTCTGCCTCCCCAGTGCTGGGTTTAAAGGTGTGCACCACCACGCCCTGCCAGACGCTCTTAATGTCATCTCCATTTTGCAATAGGAAAAACTTTGTCAGGAAGTGCCTTTAACTGTGGAGCCATCTGTGATGGTTAAGTTTATTTGTCAATTTGACCAATGTAATAATCCATAATAATCTTGGGTGGGTCTCTGAGTTTGCCTGCAGGAAGGATTGACAAAATCCTTTTGGGATTTTGGAGAAGGGAGGAGTTCCCTTCTCCAGAGTGATCCCTTTCCCCCAGTGGGTGGGCCTTCCAGAAGGAGACAAATATAAGGAAGCTTAGGGGGAAGGAGATGTTCTTCCTTCCTCCCTGGGCTGCTGGTGCTTGTTCGTGACTTGCACTGGCATCCTGCTCTCCTACCCCTCCTGGACGTTGGAACCCAGTTTCCTCGGATGTGAGGCCGCTGCTCCCCAGGGAGCCATCAGGCCTTCTTGGCTGGATTGGACAGACATCCAGCCACTTGCAGTTGCTGGTTTCTTCAGCTGTGGGCCTACAGACTGCTATTGTTGGACTGTCATAAGCTACCCCAATAAATTCCCTTTTATTATACTCCATTCTATCAACTGTTTCCTCTAGAGAACCCTAATACACCATCTCTCTAGCATGATCTCTTATTATACATATTGGGTTTCATTACATTTTCATACATATACATATGTATTTTGGTCATTTTCATCATTCCCCCCCCCCTTACCCTCTTTGTTTTGTTTTGTTTTTTTGAGGTAGGGTCTCACTCTGGCCCAGGTTGACCTGGAACTCTCGTCCCCAGCTCCTCCTTACCCTCTCTTGTCTACTTCTGACCTCTCCTACTGACCCCCTTCCTTTCCCAGCTCAGCCCCTTGCCCTTCATGGCTTTTTCTTCATCAGGGTTGTTTACAGAAGCCTGGGCATCTTACCAGCAGCTGCAACACTGGAGAAAATGCTTCTTTCTTTTCCAGCAATCATTAACTGCTTCTAGCGCCTCAGGGCCCGGTGGGGCCTAGTGGGCTCTGCCCCCTCCCTCCTTGAACATCCTGTCTTATGTGAGGAGTCCAATGACCATTTTGAGTGGAAGTCAATGATAGATCTCCCTGTGCTGACTGGAGCTCCCCTTTAAGTCAGGAAAGACAGAAGCAGTGACAAAATTTATGGAGGGCACGGCGGTACACGCCTTTAATCCCAGCATTTGGGAGGCAGAGGTAGGAGGATCCTTGTGAGTTCGGGACCAGTCTGGAATTACAGAGTGAGTTCCAGGTCAGCCTGGGCTAGAATGAGACCCTACCTTGAAAAAACAAAAAGTTATGCTCAAAATCTTGGTCATGGTATACTAACTACTGAAACCTCAGAATTCACGTTTTATGCTTGACTTGAGTTTGACTCTAATACCATGGTGAGGCTATTATAATCTCACAGATAATTATAATGCTTTGCTCTAAGTGCTTGGTGAACTTATTAAAATACTGTGGTGGCACAGGGGAGTTATTTATAGCACAAGGCTGAACCCCTGGAGAATCTCCATCACTTACTATCTGCCTTGGCTTTCCGTAAACAAGCTGGCTAGCCTTCAGCCTAGATGTGAAAAAGTCTGTCTCTTTGACCTAGGTGTCACCAGCAATATCAAGAACCTTAAAGAAGGAACCAGATAGGTCAGAAATTAGGGAACACTTAGACACATGCCGAGGATGGTGGCAACACTGAAGCAAATAGGAAATTTTTATTGTCTTCTCAATTTATCTCCATTTTTGAGATTCTCCTATAGCATCAGGCAGTGCTTTTCATACTTAGAAAAAAATATTATGCTGAAGAG
>PVHP010053331.1:0-10828 GCA_004024765.1 Zapus hudsonius
AGCCTGAGCTAGAGTGAGCCCCTACCTCAAATAAAAAAATTTTAACTCAGCCAGCCCTTATCCTAAAGGCTATAGGTTTGAGTAAAATCATTTGATATTGAGCGTATACCAACAGCCTCTGGCCAAACCAAAGCCTGCCATTTCAATCTGATATTCGTGAAATTTGGATGAAGGAGGGTTCCTTGTCAGCCATAGTTCAATTGGTAGCAGATATAACACAACTCAAGGGCTTTGGGTACTTGTTAATCTCATGCATTTTGGATTGAACTCTCTTCGGCGTGAATTCACAGGTTCCAGCAGTATAGTGAGCTCTATGTTGGTTAGGCAGCCCGTTGGATTCTTCATGGTTTGGAGAAGTTGAGCAGGAGAGAGATAGGCACAGACTACTTAGTTCCAACCTACTCTTCAGAGACTCGGTTTCCTCATTGGTGGAAATCAATCCACATCTTCCCAAGTTCAAGGGCAAGCTGGAGGTCCTGGGGTCCAACCACAGCTCCTCCTGTCCTCCTTCCTCTCAAACTCCTTCACCAGGGTTTCTGCTAGCATCTTGGCTGGGTCTTCCTCCGCAGTGGCCCTCCCACCAGGCCACAGTGAGCCTCCTCTCTCCCCAGGCTCTCAGCTCTCTGTGCACTGCCCAGGTATGCCCCAGCAGGCTCCTCGCCAATTTTCTAGGCTTATTTATTTATTTATTTATTTATGAGAGAGACCAAAAGAGAGTGAGTATGGGTGTGCCAGGGCCTCCTGTCACTGCAGACACAAGCACCACTTTGTGCATCTGGCCTTACCTGGGTACTGGGAAATCGAACCTGGGTCATCAGGCTTTGTAAGGAGGTACCTTTAATCGATGTGCTATCTCTCCAGCCGTGAGTTAAGCTCTTTTAAAATCAAAAACATTTTTAAATTTCGCTAAGTAGATATGCTTCTGGGTGATGGATCCAATCCTTCTCAGTTCATATTTCATAGTTGATACCAGCACCTAGAAGATGGCATTGCTTGTGATATTGTGATCTGCAAAGACCTGTGGGGACTGGAGCTGGTGAGTGGATTCTCTGGGACTATGGGTACTTGGAACTTGTGTGCACCTACTTGGGATGGCACCGAGTCCTTCTGTGGACGGTCTGCCTCTGTGTGGCTCGGCACTCAGTCATCTTACAGTTGTCTCCATACTTTAACTTGGGAATGCAAAGTCAACTGGGTGATGTCAGTCAAAGAGACTATTGATCAATTTCCCCAAGGCAAGACTTACAACATCAAATATTTACATGAATGTTGTAAGTCAGCTGGGGTCTGGAACTGTAACCTGGGCTCTGGATAGGCAGAGGGCAGCTCTGTATTCTTCTCATTCAGGACTCTGGGTGGGCATCCCTCACACGGAGGAAGCATAGCAGAGAGCCCGTGCCAGGAGGACTGATGGGACACTGCAGACCTCTTAAATCTCTGCTCAGCTCCAACGTTCCCTTCTCATCCTTTACCTCCTATGAGCTGGCCCAAGTCCCATGGCCAAGTCCAAAGTCATTGGAGTGGGGAAAGACACTGTCTACAGGGATAGGTGTGGAGGGAGGGAGTTAATGATTGTGAACTGAGAACACAATCTGCTATCCACAGTAAGTATTCAGTCCAGGTCGGGACACTTTGCACCTCTGAGTCCTGTGTTTAGAAATGAGATCCACTTGTATGAGATAAGTATGTTCAGTTCTGAGTTACTTGAACTCAGAGACAGCTGTCACAGGGACGCCAATTTGTGTATCTATTCAAATTGGAAAATGAAATTAGACTGCTTTTTTTTTGGCTTTTTGAGGTAGGGTCTTGCTGACCTGGAATTCACTATGTAGTCTCAGGCTGGCCTTGAACTCACGGCAATCCTCCTGCCTCTGCCTCCCGAGTGCTGGGATTAAAAGCGTGCGCCACCACACCTGGCTTAGACTGCTTTTGACAGAAAGTCTGACTAGAATAATTAAGTTAGCCATTAAGACTAACATTGCCAACTGGGTTTGAGAGCAGAGGGCTCCTAAATACCAACTGAGATCAGTTTACAGTTCCACAGTTTGACAAAGTGTGTTTAAATCATAGAACAAAAATCATCATTATTCCATTGGCCAGGATGGGCTGAAATATTTTCATTTTCTCAAACCTTTCTTGCTGTATTTAATGGGTCCTAAAGAATACCACAAAGTGAAAGATCTATTTAACCATCATCTGAAGATCCTACTTAAAGTCTGGTGTTATACAATGGTCTAAATGACCATCTCCTCAAATTTCATTCATTCATTCATTCATTCATTTGTTTCTTTATTGCAGTGCTGAGGGTGGAGCCCAGGGCTTCACTAATGATAGGCAAATACTCTACCCCTGAGCTACAACTCCAAAATTTATGTGACAATTCTAGCTCCCTAGGCTGGAGAGATTGCTCAATGGTTAAAGATGCTTGCTTGCAAAGTATGATGACCTAGGTTTGAGTCCCCAGTACCCACATAAAGCCAGATGCACTAAATGGCACATGCATCTGAAGTTCATTTGCAGTGACTGGAGGCCCTGGGTTGTCGATTTACTCCCTCTCCCCACTCTCACTCTCTTTGCAAGTAAATAAACCAATAATATTTTTGAAAAATTCTAACTCCCAGATGATGATGACCTCAGGACGTGGAACCTGCGGGAGTTGGTTAGGCTATAAGGGTAGTGCCTCTATAAATAACCTTGTCTTCTTTTTACAAAATATTTATTTATTTGCAAGGAGAGAGAGAAACAGAGGAGAGAGGGAGAGAGAGAGAGGGAGAATGTGGATATCGAAGGGCCAGAGTCTCTAGTCACTGCAACTGAACTCCAGACGCATGTGCCACTTTGTACATCTGGTTTTATGTGGGTGCTGGAGAATCAAGCCCAGGTAGTCAGGCTTTGTAGGCAAGCATCTTTTTTTTTTTTTGGTTTTTCGAGGTAGGGTCTCACTCTAGTCCAGGCTGACCTGGAATTCACTATGTAGTCTCAGGGTGGCCTTGAACTCACGGCAATCCTACCTCTGCCTCCCGAGTGCTGGGATTAAAGGCATGAGCAACCATGCCCGGCTTGAGAATATTGTTTTCTATCATTCATTGTAAGAACAATTAAGCAAATATATTTACAGCAATATCCCTATGATGATCAATGTATTTTAGGTTTCAGACAACCTATGAGCACCTCCTACATAGGTTTTTTTTTTTTTTTTGTTTTTTTTTTTTTGGTGTTTCGAGGTAGGATCTCACTCTAGCCTAGGCTGACCTGGAATTCATTATGTAGTCTCAGGGTGGCTTTGCACTCATGGCGATCCTCCTACCTCTGCCTCCCAAGTGCTGGGATTAAAGGCGTACGCCACCACACCCTGCTGTAGGCAAGCATTTTAACTGCTGAGCCATCTCTCCAGCCCAACATTGGCTTCTTTACCCTTAGGAGACCCTTAGACAACTAACTCATCTACTTTATGTCAATTTTATGTGTTCAAATTGATTTACAATAAAATTTAAATGACATTGAAAAAATGCAAAAGGAACACATAAATTTTTTCTAAAATTATCATTGACCATATATGAATGAAGAAGTCCAAAGACTACTATTCCAAGTGGCGGGGACAAGGGAGGGACTTCTTTTGTACATACATCCTTGGAGTCATATAAAAGAAAGGTTCTCGAAGCCAGATATGGTGGTGCATGTGTGTCTGTGATTTCAGCATTTGGGAGGCTGAGACAAGGGAATTGTGAGTTCAATGATAGCCTGGACTATGTGATAAGACATTGTCTCAAAAGTAAATAGAAGAGAAAGTTTATGAGGGTGCAGATAGAGCCTCATGATGGATGCTTGCTTGTATACATGAGACCTTGAGTTTTATCTAGACTGCAAAATAATAAAAAGTAAATGTTTTAGTCGGGCGTGGTGGCGCATGCCTTTAATTCCAGCAGTTGGGAGGCAGAGGTAAGAGGATCGCTGTGAGTTCGAGGCCACCCTGAGACTACAGAGTGAATTCCAGGTCAGCCTGGGCTAGAGCGAGACCCTACCTCGAAAAACCAAAAAAAAAAAAAAAAAAAGTTAATGTTTTGCAGTCATAGTTACAAGAGTGAAAAATTAAAATTAAAATATTAACAGGGGCATAAATAAATAGAGCAGAGTTTTTTTTTTTATATTTACTTATTTGACAGAGAGAGGACAGAGAGAGACAATTTGTGTGCCAGGGCCTCCTGCCACTGCAAACAAACTCCAGACACATGGGCCACTTTGTGTATCCAGCTTTACTTGGGCACTGGGGGATCCAACCTGGGCCATCAGGCTTTGCAGGCAAGCATCTTTCATTGCTGACCTATCTCTCCCAGGGCAGAGTAGTTTTACACTTTTTTTTTGTTTGTTTTTTGAGGTAGGGTCTCACTCTAGCCCAGGCTGACCTGGAATTCACTCTGTAGTCTCAGGGTGGCCTCAAACTCATGGTGATCCTCCGACCTCTGCCTCCTGAGTGCTGGGATTAAAGGCGTGCATCACCCCATTTTATTTTTTCAGACTAGGTCTCTTACTAACCCTGGAGCTCACTGGAGCTGGGATTAAAGGTGTGGTGGCTCACCATGCCTGGCCACACTGTGCTTTTAAGTTAAGTGAATTTCTTTTCATCACTGTGTATACACATTAAAATGGGAACTTTGATCTCTTTCCCAAATTAATGCTGAGTCTAAAGTCCTGTGCCACTAAGTAGTAATAGCGACTTGACCATCACATCTGCCGTCACAGATTCCTTTGGGCTGTGTAAAATTTCAAACTTGCTCTCATTATCTGATTCTTTCTTGCTGAATGGAATAAAATTCTCTTTTTTGTGTCTTTTTTTTCTTTTGAGGGGAATACAATTCTCTAAAATTGCAACAAGTGGGACATTAGCTATGTTACTTTGTCTGAAATATTTTCTTTTATGCCTTGAGCCTCTTTAATATTTTTTTTAATTATTTATTTCGGGGCTGGGAGATGGTTCAGCAGTTAAAGACTCTGTTTGCAAAGCCTGCTGGCCTGTGTTCAATTCCCCAGAACCCACATAAAGCCAGATACACAAAGTGGCATGTGTCTGGAGTTCCTTTGCCATGGCAAGAGCCCCTAGTGAGCCATTCTCTCTTTCTCTTTCTGCTTGCAAATAAATAAATAGAAATATTTTAAAAATATATTTATTTACTTGCACGTGAGTCTATGTGTGCCAGGGCCTCTTTGCCACTTGCAACATGTTCTACATCCGATTTATGTGGATGTCGGGGGAACTGAACCTGGGCCAGCAGGCTTTATAAGCAAGTGCCTTTAACTTCGAATCATTTTCCCAGCCCCCTCTTTAATACTTTTCTAATATAAAATGAATGTAGACCCCTTAAAAAAGCCTTTTAAAAATATTTTCCAGGGCTGGAGAGATGGCTCAGCAGTTAAGGCACTTGCCTCCAGTGCATAAAGCCCCAGGTTCAATTCCCCAGGACCCACATAAGCCAGACCCACAAGGTGGTGGCCCGGGTGCTCTCGCTCGCTCTCTCTGCTTGAAAATGTATAAATAAAATATTTTTAAAAATATTTTCCAGATACCATTAATAGATAAAGTGAACATTTCTGCACGTGGGAGATATCCACCCATCAACAAGATGTGTGTATGTGTTCAGGGCACAGTGTGCATCATTGTTGAAGATGCTCCAGAAAGCTCTCACCTTGCCTTGCCTCTGAGAAATAATAGGTTGGATTATATTGCAGGGCCCCATTCTGCTTGCTCTGTATCACATTCTCTTGGTTTCTGTTACTTACCTTCCTACTCTGCTACGTGAGAGCTGCTACGTACAGGAAGATGGTTATTGTGTCATCTTTACCAATATGCTTTTACCATTGCTTACTAACCCCCATCATTCTATTTAATGCTTTTAACTTCAAATTGTCCCTTTAAATTCTTCCTTGTCTGAAGTAATATGACCTTTTCTGAAATAACATTATCATTCTTTTGCCTTTTGTTTGCAGCTCCCACCTGGGGTTGCTGGGCTGGATTTGTGCAGGTGGTATGAATTGGAACGCAGATCCGTACTGCACGGTGGGGGTAACCTAAGCTGAAACTTGCACTAGGCAGCAAGTAGCAATGGGGTGACAAGAAGAGACCTTGCAGGCAAAAGCAGTGTGCAGCTGGGACCACTCATAAGCAGCAGAAGCAAGTTAATAATTGGCCAGGAGGCTACGAGACCCTTTGCCTGATGGTCTGGTTTCCTTTTTTAGTTGGTTTCCATTCGGGAGCTGAAAAGATTGTTCAGTGCTTAGACACTTGCTGTCTGATGTTTTCTGTTCTGCTTTTTTTGTTTTATTTATTTTTAAATATTTTGATTTATCAGGAGAGAGAGAGAGAGAGAGAGAGAGAGAGAGAGAGAGAGAGAGAGAGAGAGAGAGTTTGGGCATGCTAAGTGGGCCTCTTCCCACTGCAAATGAACTCCAGATGTATGTGCCATTTTGTGCATCTGGTTTTACCTGAATGCTGAGGAATCGAACATTAGCCAGCAAGCTTTGCAGGCAAGCGTATTTAACCAATGAGCCATCTCCAGCTCCCCCTTAGTTTTATAAGGGATAGGCTGTTTGACCTTGTAGACACTTTTTGGTTTCTGTATTGCATGTGGTAAATTACCGTATGGTTCTCCTACTCCAGGCAGTCCAACAGATTTGAGTGAGGAATTCGCCTTGAGTGCTACTGTGCTTGTATTCTAGCTACTTTCAAGGGTTGATTTTATTTTTTTATTTTCTGTTTTCCAGTATGGCTTCAGGCTGAGATTCTCTTTGAGGCTAAAATTGTGAATGTGTGGCTGGAAGGCAGGAAAAGGGTATTATTTAGAGTCATATCGGTAAAAGGCTAAATCTATAGATGCTGGGCTTATTTAGGGTCATATCACTACTGGGCTAAATCTTAGACCCTGGACTTCCCTAGAAATACGCTCTAGGAAATGCCCTCTGTGCAGGCTCTCTCTGCTCTAGCATGCTATGGCCCGGCTCTCTTGACTGCCATGGGATACCAGGTACTGACCTCTAGCTGAAGACATGCTACTGAAGCCCCCAATAACTTGCTTTTCAGAAGTGCCACACAGGCTATTAAGATTTCAAATCAGGGCCAACATATTGAGATTCTGATTTTCTCTTGCTTTTTCTATCCCAACCTAAAGGTAACTTATATTCATAAAATGTCATGTGCTATTTAAGCTGGATTCTAAGAGGTGGTAACCCCCAGTCTCAGTCCCCCAAGCAGTTTAGAGATTATCGGGAGTCACAGGATTCTGCCAGGTGTGGTGGCTCACCCCTTAAATCTCAGCACTTGGGGGGGCAGAGGCAATAGGTTCAGGAGTTTTGAGTCCAGGTTGAATTTGGGCAAGGACAACAGAGACATCAGGATTGCATTTGCTTCAGTTGCTTTTTATCAGAGACCACGTTTCGAGGTGTTTTAAATTTGTTAGTAAAATTGTCTTCAGGACTGTTAACATGTTTTGCCTGGACTTAAAAATCATTAAGTCCGTGTGGTGGTCTGAATTAAGTGTCCCCATAAATTCATGTGTTCCTAACACTCGATTCCCAGCTGGTGGCAATTTGAGAAGTGGAACCTTGCTGAAGGAGGTGTGTTGCTGGGGGAGCACTTAAGGGTGCTATAGCCTGGTTCCCTTGGCCAGTTTTTGGCTTACTTTCCTGTGTGGTGTGCTGTGCAAAGGTGAGGTCCAGCCTGTGTGCATGTCACATTTACCCCTGCCATCATGGAGCTTCCCCTCAAGTTTATAAGCCAAAATAAACAGCTTTCCTCCCATCAGCTTTTGGTCTGGTGCCTTTTGGTAGCAACAAGAAGGTAACTGGAACACTAATATATATACTTTTTGTTGTTGTTGTTTTTGGTTTTTTTGAGGTAGGGTCTCCTCTAGTCTAGGCTGACCTGGAATTCACTCTGTAGTCTCAGGGTGGCCTTGAACTCATGGCAATCCTCCTACCTCTGCCTCCCAAGTGCTGGGATTAAAGGCGTGTGCCACCATGCCCGGCTAAGATATATGCTTTCTTTTTTCCTCATTTTTAGATATTGCTTACCACATCAGACAATTTAAGATTGATGTTACCATACTTTAACTGGACCAAAGGTGATCAGATATGCCCTGTATTCACACTTGTATTCTGGGTGTTCAATAACTAGATGTAGCAGCCAAAACCAATGATGCCAGCAGGGCTGAAAGGGCAGCCAATATTTTGGTCCCGGCAGCCAGATCAAGCAGGCCTCTGGAGATGACAGGATCTGCAGCTCTGATAAGTCACCTGTTCTCTTGATCAGAGAGAGCTCTTGGAAACCCAGAGCTCATGGGGACCCTAACCAATGTACAAAAGGAGAGTCAGAACAGATATTAAATGCTGCCAAGCCACACGGTCAGCAAGGCCCTGGCTCACCCCAACAGATAGCTCCAGTGCTGAAGAGCCATAGCGATTCTCCCAGATCCCTAAAAGCCTCTCCTAGGGCTGAAGAGATGGCTTAGCGGTTAAGGCATTTGCCTGCAATGCAGAGGGACCAGAGTTTGATTCCCCAGTGCCCATATAAAGCCAGATGCACAAGAGGGCGCATGTGTCTGGAGTTCATTTGCAGTGGCTGGAGACCCTAGCACGCCCATTCTCTCTCTCTCTCTCTCTCTCTCTCTCTCTCTCTCTCTCTCTCTCTCTCTCTCTCTGCCTCTTTCTCTCTCTCTCTCTCAAATAAATAAATGAAATATTTTTAAAAAATAAAAATAAAAGCCTCTCCTAGAGAGCTGCAATTGAACTTAAAAATATACAGAGTTTAATTGCAGCTGCCTACTTGGTCTTAAGCACTCAGCAGAAAAGTATAACCAGAGAATTAAAGCATGCTTTAACAGCTTTAGGCAATACAGTCTAGGGTATTTCCCTTCTTTGTTCCAAAGGTCAAGTGAGAGAGACAACTGTACAGAACCATGTGATTTTAGATGTGCTCATGGGGACTCAGAGTGGTGTTGGCTTCATGATCAAGGTCACATTCTGCCAATTCTGCCAATGTTTCATCCGCTTTACAAGATCCACAAAACAGATTCAGACCATGTCAGACACCACCTTGCCATTTGATGAACAACTTTAGAAACGGGCTCCTGGATCTTCATGTTGAAGGAGGAATTATGCCTATCATTTCTGGTAATAGTAACTCTGCTAATACTGTGGTGGAGATTTTAATCAAATAAAACCCCTCTCCCCATTCTGTGCTGAACAATGTTTTGTAAACACCTCAGATTCTAAGATTAAAAAGAATGTGAACAATCTTTTAAAAAATATTTTATTTATTCATTTTTCAAGCAGATAGATACAGAGAGAGAGAGAGAGAGAGAGAGAGAGAGAGAGAGAGAGAGAGAGAGAGAGAGAGAGAGAGAGAGAGAGCACCAGGGCCATCACCTTGTGGATCTGGCTTATGTGGGTCCTGGGGAATTGAACCAGGGGCCTTAGGCTCTGGAGGCAAGTGCCTTAACCATTGAGCAATCTCTCCAGCCCAGAATGTGAACAATCTTAGTCCTACTTTTATGATCCAGTATAGCTGTGTCACTGTGTCCTGTCCTGAGTCAGTCGTATATCGTATAAGACCAAACCATGGGTAAACCTCCTTTCTGCCCAAGCCCCTGGCCATGTAGTCTAGAAGTTTAACCCACCAATAATGTGCAGAATTCAAGATGGGGGCTGGAGAGATGGTTCAGTGGTTAAGGTGCTCGCCTGCAAAACCTAACGATCTGAGTTTGATTCCCCAGTACACATGTAAAGCCAGATGCACAAAGTGGTGCCTGTATCTGGAGTATGTGGTTAGAGGCTTTGGGGTACCTATCTCTCTCTCTCTCTCTCTCTCTCTCTCCTTGCAAATAAATAAATAAATATTTTGAAAAATAAAAGAATTCAAGATGATGTCAAACTGCCTGCTGTAACATCTATGAAAACTCTGAGCTACCAGAGATCAGTACTTGGGCTTTGGAAGTTATTCCCTTGAGTCCATGTTGACATGAATACATTTTCTGATTCTTTACTCATCTCTGGTGCCAGCCCTGTGACTCAGTTTCCCCTAACAATAATGAAACAAAAATATCAACCAAGAATTAGGTATTTGGTTAAAAAAAAAAAAGAGAGAAAAGTAGAGAAACTCATAGGGCATTCCCTGACAAAAATTGTGAATTTCTTTGTGTTTATGTCACTTAGAGTTCTTAGATGTATAGATCTATGTCTTTTATGAAATTTGGAAAAGTGTTCACTATAATCTCTTCTAATCTTTCTGATTCTCTCTCTCTCTCTCCCTCTCTCTCTCCCTCTCTCCCCTGTGATTCTGATTTCACTATGTCAGCACACTTGAAGTGTCCTAAAGGACTCTGAAGCTCTGTTTAATTCTCTTCATTCTTTTTGTCTTTCCCTTCCTCAGAGTAGATATTTCTTTTTTTTTAATTTAATTAATTAATTTATTTATTTATTTTAATTTTTTTTTGGTTTTTCAAGGTAGGGTCTCGCTCTAGCCCAGGCTGACCTGGAATTCACTCTGTAGTCTCAGGGTGTCCTTGAACTCACGTCGATCCTCCTACCTCTGCCTCCTGAGTGCTGGGATTAAAGGCGTGCACCACCACGCCTGGCAGATATTTCTTTTTTCCTTCTTCTTCTTCTTTTTTTTTTTTTTTTTTGGTTTAACTGGGGCTACACACATGCATCGCCACATCCAGACACTTAGATGGGGTTCCAGGGTAAGCAAACAGGAGCAGTCTCAGGCCCTCTGAGGTCCTCATGACTGAGCAGAAAGTGCTAAGCCATCTCTCCAGCCCCTTCTTTAAGTTTTGAAAAT
>PVHP010053332.1:0-10819 GCA_004024765.1 Zapus hudsonius
TGCCAGAGTTTGGCACACCTTCCTGCCGCTGTTTGCAGTGCTGTGGCAGAGGTGATGTCCAGCCCTCTGCTCATGCCATCGTTTTCCCTGCCAGGATGGAGTCTCCCCTCGAGTCCGTAAGCCAAATAAACCCATTCCTCTACAAGCCGCTTTTGTTTGGGTTCTTTCTGCGCAGCAACTAGAAAGCTGACTGCAACACCCACTCTTTCCTCTCCAGGGAGCTTCCACACCTCCTTGCCCTCAGCTTTTCCTGTTTCCTCTGACACCATCCTTGCCCGATTCTCTGGCTTAGGAACTCACCTGCCTTCTCATCACGTAGACAGACCAGAACTCTCTCCACCTTCTTAAGCATGATCCCTGGAAGCCTCCCCCATGCTGTACTCACTCCTTGATCCTCAAAATCCAGGGGCTCCCCTCCAGGCCACTTCCACACAGCAAACAGCAGCCCCTTGGTGTCCCTACCCAAGACCCCTTGGAAGGGGTGAATTGTGTGTTCACGTCTTAATACCCAGAACCTAAAAGGGACCTTATTTCAAGAAAGTTCTTTTCAGATGGAATTAAGACAAGGATCTCAAGTTAAGGTCATCTTGGCTTATCCAGATAAGCCTGAAATCCAATAACAAGCAATTACCAATGACAAGAGACACCCTGAGGAGAGACGAAGGCGACCATGTGAGGATGGAAGCTAGAATTGGCTGCCACAGCCAAGGAAGGCTTTAGAAAAATGTGCCCAGAGACACCTTGTCGTACTTCTGTTAAGCTGCCCAGACACTGGTCATCGTGGCAGTCTTGGGAACTAAACAGAACCCCAAACTCAGGTCATGCAAAACTGAACTCCTCATCATCATTCTTCTCCAAGGCTGGTTTTCTCCCGATAAATCCTCTGGTTCCTGGCCAGAAGCCAGACATGATCCTCATCTCCTCTGCTGGGTCCTCTGACCTAAGACCCTCACGACCCTCCTGCCTCTCTACTGCCAGGGACTCTGCCTCAAGGCCTCTTATCGTTCCTCTGTCCTTTCCCACACCATTACTGACATAGCAGGGAAAATTCTTCCAAGGCTTCTACCACTATCTAGTAAAGCTCCACCCTGGCCACTCCTGCCTCATCCCTTGGGCATCCACCGAGCCATCTGTAACCACCTCTCTCAAAGACAGTCCATTAACGGGCATGACTCCTGGACTTACAAGCCCTTCCTGGATCCAAATGAACTCTTAACTCCTCCAGGATACAGTGCAAATACAATATCCCATTGAAGCCTTCCTGACCTCCCTGGAACCTCAAACGTGTAAATTCTCTTGGACGCTCCATGCATCCCTCTCTCAAAAGTAAGGCAGTCTTAGCTGGAGAGATTGCTCAGCAGTACAGGCACTTGTTTGCAAAGCCCGATGGCCCAGGTTCGACTCCTCAGCACCCACATATAGCCAGATGCACACAGTGGTGCATGAGTCTGGAGTTTGGTTTTTTCAGTGGCAGGAGACCCTGGTGGGCCCATGCTCTGTCTCTCTTATAATGGCCTTGAACTCACAGTGATACTCCTACCTCTGCCTCCCGAGTGCTGGGATTAAAGGTGTGCGCCACCACGCCCGGCTCTCATAAAATATTTTTAAAGGTAGTCATCAAAAAGTGATAAATTAGGGCTGGAGAAATTTCTCAGTGGTCAAGGCACTTGCCTGTAGAGAGCCTAAAGACCTGGGTTTGATTCCCCAGTATCCACATAAAGCCAGGTGCACAAAGTGGTGCATGCATCTGGAGTTTGTTTCAAGCTGCCGGAGGCCCTGGCACACACCCATTCTCTGTCTTTATCTGTCTCTCTTCTCTGTCTCTGCTTGCAAATAAATATACTTATTTTTTAAAAGCTAGAAATTAGGGTCTTAGCACATATATGTGGTCCATATTTGCAGAGGCCCTAGGTTTGATTTTCAGCACCACCAGAAAGAAAGAAAGGAAAAGAAGCCTTCAGACCAAGAACTATGGTTTACGTATGGCATCTACAGCGGTTAACTTCCCGATGCTGGGACAAACACCTGAACTTTGGAGAAGTTTTACTCCAGTTCACAGTCTCAAGGGGAAGTTCATCCTGCCAGGGCTGAGCAG
Source organism: Zapus hudsonius (assembly GCA_004024765.1). Taxonomy (NCBI): domain Eukaryota; kingdom Metazoa; phylum Chordata; class Mammalia; order Rodentia; family Dipodidae; genus Zapus; species Zapus hudsonius. The sequence continues at coordinate 2,096 of PVHP010053332.1, forward strand.
GAAGCCAGAGTCACATCCTCCTATCAGTGGGAAGGAAGCAAGTACTCTATCTCCTGGGCTTGGAGCTGGGTGATATTACCCCAAAGTCCACCGCCAGCAACACAGCTCCTCCAGCAAGGCTCTACCTCCCAAAGGCCCTACAGCTTTCCTAAACTGCCACCAGCTGAGGACCAAGTATTCAAAGCACATGAGCCTGTAGGGGACATTTCATTCAAACCACAGCAGTATTCCTAGTGGCCCAGACAAAAACAAGCTAGCAAGAAATATTTGCTGGATGAATGACTGCTTCCTGGTTTTGTTCTTTGAAGATTTCTTTTTAAAATAGTTTATTGATCTGGGTGTGTGTAAGAGAAAGGGAGAGTGTGTTAGTTATGGGCATACCCAGGCCTCTAGCCTCTGCAGACAAACTCCAGACACATGCACCAGTTTGTGTGTCTAGCTTTATGTAGGTACTAGGGAATTGAACTTGGGTCAGCGGGCTTTGCAAGCAAACACCCTGGACATTGAACCATTTCCCTAGCCCAAAGATTTTTTTTTGGAGTCTCACTCTAGTTCAGGCTGACTTGTTCTCTGGGGATTTCATGTGCCCAGCACAGACAAAGCTCATTTGGCTCATTTACTTGGCAAAAACATTTACTGGGGCTGGAGAGATGGCTCAGCGGTTAAGGCACTTGCCTCTAGTGCCTAAGGCCCTGGGTTCAATTCCCCAGTACCTACATATGCCAGATCCACAAGGTGGTGGCCCTGGTGCACTCTCTCTCTCTCTCTCTCTCTCTCTCTCTCTCTCTCTCTCTCTCCCCCCCGCCCTCTCTCTCTCTGTGTATCTCTGCTTGAAAATGAATAAATAAAATATTAAAAAACATTTACTGAACACTTTGTGGTTTGGACACAGCAAGTAATCTTGAGTAGAGATGGTCTTTTGAGGTGGCCATCTCCAAACTGTCCTCTGAAGAGTGAACAAATGTTTAATGGAGAATATTTTTTGTTGTTGGGAGGGTCTCACTCTAGCCCAGGCTGGCCTTGAACTCGGTGATCCCTCTACTGCCTCCTGAGTGCTGGGATTAAAGGCATGCACCTCCATGCCCAGCTTAATGAAGAATTCTTAATAAGGATAATTTATTTTCTATAAGAAATCTTCCTCATAGCCAAATCCCATCCATTCAAAAGGACCAAGCAAGTATAGAGGTTTAGACCTTGAGAGAAAACCTGAAAAGGCCTCATTAAAGGGAAGCGTGGGGCTGGAGAGATGGCTCAGCGGATAAGGCACTCACCTCTGGTGCCTAAGGCCCTGAGTTCAATTCCCCAGGACTCACATAAGCCAGACCCACAAGGTGGTGGCCCTGGTGTTCTCTCTCTCTCTCTGTATCTCTGCTTAAAAAATAAATATTTTTTTTTAAAAAAGGGAAACGTGAAAATGGGAGCTACTTGCTCAACTACTGGAACCCATGTCCCTGGAGGTCAAAGGTCAATAAACATTGGTTGGCATTTTACACCCCTCCCATTATAATCCTGCCGCAAACTGGAGTTCTCCAAATGTTAAGAAACTCTCTCTTGCATGGGAGTTCTTGTCCTGAATTCAGTCCTAGGGGGTGAGAGGAGCTCCCAGTTCTTTTGGTTTTGTTTTGTTTTGTTTTTGAGGTTGGGTCTCGCTCTAGTCCAGGCTGACCTGGAATTCACTATGTAGTCTTAGGGTGGCCTTGAACTCATGGTGATCCTCCTACCTCTGCCTCCCAGGTGCTGGGATTAAAGGCCTGTGCCACCACACCCCGGCTTGAGTTCCCAGTTCTTTATGCGGGAAACTTTGCTTTGTACTCATACCTTATGGGTTTTAAATATTCTGATTCCCATGAACTCACTCTTTCATTCTGAGAACATGTTCATTTTGCCCTTAAATTTTCATCTCTAGAAATCAGGGGATGATACCTACCCCTTGCTTGACCAAGCCTTCTTCGGGAGCTTGGATTCTAACACTTCTCCTGTGACTTATCTTTTATTTTTATGGCTGGTCTACAATCCCAGCCCATGTGACTAGTCTGTTCTAGAAAGCAGAGCATGGGCGTGCTTTGGGAGTGGTCACCTAGCCCTCTTATGTTATGAAGAGCCTTTTTTTTTCCCCCTTTGGACAAAATGTCAAAGCAATTCTCTCCTGCTCACTAGCTGTGGTAGAGCTAGTCTATCTGACCTCCCGGCAGGAACTCCAGTGACTGGAACCTGCTGATTCAATCAATACATCCGGGTTACAGGGGAGCTGATCAGGCTCCTGAAGCAAGGTCACGGGCACAAGGTCATGGAACAGTCTGTTTGAGGGAGACCTGAAGCCCAGGGAGATCATCGAGGTGGAAGGAGATTTAGTCTTTAGTCGGAAGCTGCTGGTGGCCACAGATTATATTTCTGAGAGTGAAGGAAATCCCTTGGATTTTAAAAAATATTTTATTTACTCATTTTCAAGCAGAGAGAGAGGGGGGGGAGCGCACCAGGGCCACCACCTTGTGGGTCTGGCTTATGTGGGTCCTGGGGACAGCCCTATATAAAATATATTTATTTATTTATTTGTAAGCAGAGCGAAGAGAGAGAGACACGGAGAGGGAGGGAGACGGAAAGAGAGGGAGAGAGAGGGAGAAAGGGAGAGAGAGAGAGTGCACCAGGGCCACCACCTTGTGGGTCTGGCTTATGTGGGTCCTGGGGAATTGAACTCAGGGCCTTAGGCACTGGAGGCAAGTGCCTTAATCGCTGAGCCATCTCTCCAGCCCCCTTGGATTTTTTTTTTAAGCCAAAGATCAAGGGTATCGGTTACATTTTAAAGAGAATGTTCAGGTTGCTGACCCCTCCTTTTCCAGCTTTGCTGTGCCCAATGCCCTGGAGTCAGCCTACTGCCCACAGAAAGACCTGGGATCACTGGGTGCGGAAAATCATTCGCAGTGAATGCAGGGACCAATTCTCCTGGCTTGCCAATTAGATTGAGCTGGCTTCCACCTCCGCACTCTTAGGTCTTGGCAGGAAGGGCTGGGGGCAGGCAGGCCATTAGGTCCACCCGCTGGGATCCTCTGCTTGGAGACACTGGCCAGACACCCAGAAGGCAGGCCTGGGAACTAGGAAGCCGCTGGTCACTTGAAAGAGGGGCTGAGGAGAAGGCTCGGCCTTTAAGGGCACTTGCTTGCAAAGCCTACTCGCCTGGGTTGAATTCTGTAATGTGATGCACAAAGTGGTGCGTGTGTCTGGAGTTCCTTTGCAGTGGTTAGAGGCCCTGGAAGTGTGTCCATTCTCTCTCTGCTCACCAATAAATCAATCATAAAAATGGGAGGGTGGCCACAGAGCCAGCTTAGAGAGAAAAACTTTCTTTCCTATCCGGTTCAAAGCCAGGTGAGGGGGCCAAACAGTGTCACATCTGGATCAATGGTCTCTGCCTGTCTCCACAGGACTTCATCACCCCGTCCAAGCCTCTCACAGCCCACACTTGCTGACCTCCCACCACCCCACCTCTGGGTGTCCCACCTAGTCTCCTTGCCGTAAAGAACGCGCTTCACCTCCTGCAGATCTGCAAGCGGCAGGTGCTTCTCCAAGCACCGCTCCAGAGACGCCCACTCGGGTCCCGCCATGGCTGGAGCCTGCAGGTCCGGGTGTCCGAGGAGAACTGTCCGTCCTTTGCCCCCAGCAAGAAGGAAGAGGAGGAGGAGGAGGTCGGACAGCGCCTGCACCCGCCCTCTATCTGGGCACCCCGGGATCCTGGACCGCCGCCCCGCCTTGCGCCCAAGGCGATCAGCCAATCAGCGCGCAGAAGCCTTGCAGGACGCCCCGCCCCCTTCACAAGCATCTTCTCCAGCCGGGCTTCTGGAGCCTTCTCTTCACAGGTGCCTCTTGGTTCTTCCCTTGGAGGCCCATCCCCAGGTGCCTGGGCCGTCTTCTTTACCCATGGGACACTCCCTCACCTGCCCCAGGTGTTGGGGAGGAGCCCTGGGAGTGGCCTCTGGGAGGACACAGCTGGGGGCTGGGGTAAATGGACAGTGACCTCGGTCATGGTCATCTGAGCCTCAACCACGGGCAGCCAGCAGGGCTGGTCCGCTGCATGGAATGAATGTCATCATGTCTGAGTATTCCTAACCCTGTAGGGGCCAGATGTCTGGGTGCTGGGGCCAGTGCCGACTGTCACAGGTCAGGTGGTCTAACAAGACAACCTGCCATCCCAAGCACCTTCCTGGAACTTAAGAGTAAAATAAAAGCTAGCTGTGGTGGGTGGCTCACACCTTTGATCCCAGCACTTGGGAGGCAGAGGTAGGAGGATCCTTGTGAATTCAAGGCCAGCCTGGGACTACAGAGTGAGTTCTGGGCCAGCCTGGGCTAGAATGAGACCTTACCTGGGGCTGGGGGAAGGGCTGGAAGTGGTATAGCACTTGCCTACCCTGCTGGAGACCCTACAATATCGGGTGGGTGGGCTGAAGATATTTGTTTTGATTATCAAACAGTTAAACTAGGGGGCTGGAGAGGTGGTTCAGTGATTAAAGGCATTTGCTTGCAAAGCCTAATGGCTGAGGTTCAATTCCCCAGGACTCACATAAAGTCAGGTGCTCAAGGTGACTGGAGTTCATTTGCAGTGGCAGAAGGCCCTGGAACACCCATTCCCTATCCCCACTCCCTCCTCTCCTATCTCTCAAGTAAATTTTTAAAAATCCCTTTATAACATAAACTTAGATACATTTTTAAAGCTTAAATTTCTTAATCCAATGGACATGCAAGCAGTGAGACAGTTGCTATTTTTTTAATATTTTCTTTATTCATTTTCAAGCAGAGAGATACAGAGAGAAAGAGAGAGAGAGAAGAGAGAGAGAGAACACACCAGGGCCACAACCTTGTGGGTCTGGCATATGTGGGTACTGGGGAATTGAACTTGGGGCCTTAGGCACTGGAGGCAAGTGCCTTAACTGATAAGCCATCTCTCCAGCCCCATGGACTACTTTTTGCAACTGGGTTTATGTGGGCATGGGGGAATCAATCCTGGGGCCATCAGGCTTTGAAAGCAATCACCTTTAACCACCGAGTCACCTCTCCAGCCCCCAAATAAATCCATTAAGCCCACCCAACACTGTAGGGTCTCCTGCATAGTAGACAAGAGTTCTACCACTGAACTTAATTAACTTCCAGCCCATATCTTGCTTTTCTGACAAACTGTGTTGAGTTGAAAGACTGAATTCTCAAATCCTCGCTTGCTCTTACAGGCTCCGCTTGCTATGTTAGGGGCAGGGGGAGTGAGGGAGAGCCCTCCGGAGTATCAGGGAAAGAGGTTATGAGTCCCTGATGGTTTCCACAGACCTGAGCCAGGTCCCTGGATCCCTGAATTGCGCTTGGTCCCACAGGGCTGGTGTGTGAGGAGAAGCACTTCCTGGGCTGCTTAGGGCTCTCCCTGGAGCAGCCTGATGAGGAGGATGGCTGGGTACCAACTTGAGGATGATGGCTGGGTACCAGTTCACAGTAATCCATTGCCAGGTGCCTATTCAGCAGCTCACACTTGCCTCTCTGCAGACATCTCCCCTGGGTCAACAAGTTCATTTACAGATCTTGTCCCTTGCAGGAAAATAGATTATTGTGTATTATCTGGTGGGTTTTTTTCTCACTAAGTTTCATTGGTGACATTTCTAATCTGCCATCTAACCCAGAAATCTGAACAAGGTTTTTATTTTCTTTGAGGCAATTTTGAAAGGTTTTTTTTTCCCCTTTCTGTTGCTCCAGATAAGACTCTAAGCACAGCATTGAAAAAGAGTGTAGAGAGTGGACATCCTTGTTTTATTCCTGATTATGGTGGAAATGAATTTTTCCCAGTTAGCATATATAATGGTGGATATAGGTTTTTCATACAGAGCTTTAATATGTTGAGATATGTTCCTTCTTTTTAATTTTTAAAAAATTTATTCGCGGGCTGGAGAGATGGCTCAGTGGTTAAGGCACTTGCCTCCAGTGCCTGCGGCCCTGGGTTCAATTCCCCAGGACCCACATAAGCCAGACCCACAAGGTGGTGGCCCTGGTGCGCTCTCTCTCTCTCTCTCTCTCTCTCTCTCTCTCTCTCTCTTTCTCTTCTCTGCTTGAAAATGAATAAATAAAATATTTAAAAAATTTATTTGCATGCGTGTGTGTATGGGGGTACCAGGGCCTCTTGCTGCTGCAAACAAATGGCAGATGTTTGTGCCACTTTGTGTATGGAACTTTACATGGGTAGCTTGGGAATTGAACCCAAGTGATACGTGAAAAATAAAACCTAAAAAAAAGCTATATTGTTTGCAATAAAATGGATGCATAATAAAGGGACTGGTACAGGCCTATGGTGTGAGTTACTTAGAAGAAATTCATGACAAAGATTAAAAACATGATTATAAATATGTACAAAGAACTTGAAGAGGACACAAGTTAAATGTCTGAAGGAAATCCAGGAGAACACAAACAATCAAATGAATTCAAAGGGAAGCATGAACAGGGGCTGGAAAGATGGCTCAGTGGTTAAAGGCACCTGCTTGCAGAGCCTGCTGGCTTAGGTTTAATTCCCCAATACCCAGGTCAAACCAGATGCAAAAGTGGTGCATGCATCTGGAGTTTGTCTTCAGTAGCAAAGGCCCTGGTGTACCCATTCTGTCTCTCACTCACTCACTCTCAAATAAATAAACTTAAAATATTTAAAATAAGGGCTAGGCATAGTGGCGCATGCCTTTAATCCTAGCACTCAGGAGGTAGAGGTAGGAGGATTGCTGTCAGCTTGAGGCCAGCCTGGGAGGACATAGGGAATTCCAGGTCAGCCTGGGCTACAGTGAGACCCTACCTTGAAAAAATCAAAAAAGAAAAAAGTTCAATAAAAGAGAACACAAACAACTCAATGAAACGAGAAGAATCAAACTGAGATATGAAAATGGAATACAATAAAGAGATAAAAATGTTCAAGGCGAAAAAACCAAATGAAAACTGCAATGAGCCCATGTAGCTCAGGGAAAACGTTACCAAAAGCACAGATCATGTGGGGGAGAGAATTTCAGGGTCCAAGGACAAGGACGAGTTAGTCAAATCAATTAATTTAAAAATAAAAACTAAGCAGAACATTTGGGATGCCATGAAAAGAACAAATGTACCAAACATGGCGATTGAAGGAGGAGACAAGGAGAACCACTTCTGCCTAAAGAAATATAAAATGCTATCAATAAAAGTATTAAAGAGACCAGGCATGGTGGCGAACACCTTTAAACCCAACACTTGGGAGGTCAAGGTAGGAGGATCACAGTGAGTTCCTGGTCAGCCTGGGCTACATTGAGAGACTCTGCCTCAAACAAAAATAAAGCCAAAAAAATTATAGAAGAAAAAATTTCCAAGTCTAAAAAAATAGTGCCTATCCAGGTACAAGCGACAGACACACACCAAAAAATGCCAAATCGGACCAGAAAAGAAATTCCCCATGTCATAGTTTAGTCAAAATACTAAATACACCGAACAAAGAAAGTTCTAAAAGCAGCAAGAGGAAAACATGACATGTAAGACCAAACCCATAGAATAACAGCTGATTTTTCAAGGGAAACTCAAAAAAAATCAGAAGGACTTAAAATGATATATTTAAAGAATTAAAAGACCACGCTCTCACCCCAAGTGGTGCAAAATCAGACACGTAGATTATTGGAATAGAATAGAAGGTCTGTATGTAAGTACTTGTGACTACAGCTACCCGATTTTAGACAAAGATGTCCAAAACACACATTGGAGAAAAAGAACATTTTCAGCAAATGGGGAATTGGGTATTTGCATGTTAATGAATGAAAAGAGACCTTTGTCTCCTACCCTGTGTAAAAATTAACTTCAAAAGGATGGAGAAAATTAATGTGAAACTAAAATTCTGAAGTGGCTCGAGATGCAGGAATAGAGAAGGACTTTCTTTTTTTTTGGGGGGGGTTTGAGGTAGGGTCTCGCTCTAGCCCAGGCTGGCCTGGATTTCACTATGTAGTCTCAGGGTGGCCTTGAACTCACAGCGATCCTCCTACCTCTGCCTCCCAAGTGCTGGGATTAAAGGCGTGCGCCATCACGCCCGGCTCCCTGAGAAGGACTTTCTTAGGAGGACTCCAATTGCCCAGGGAATAAAGTGGAACCTCAGGAAACTAACTATTTGGACAGCTAAGGAAGCTGTCAACTAAGTCATGAGGAAACCTACAAATGGGAGAAAAACCTTCACTAGCTATACATTTAATAATATCAAGAATATGCAAAGAATCCAAAAGGTAAGCAATACAAATGGACGACAACTATTGGAGAGAAAAAAATTCCACATGGTTAACCATTAGGGAAACGCAAATTAGAAGGACTTTGAGGTTCCATCTCCCTCCAGTCAGAATGGCTATCATCCGAATAAACATGACAAGAAATGCCATTGAGGATGTGGGGAAAAGGAACCCTTATTCACTATTGGTGGGAGTACAAACTGGTAAATGCATTATGGAAATCAGTGTGAAGGTTTCTCAGAAAACTAGAGAGAGATCTACCAGAGGAGCCAGCTTTAGCCCTGTTGCGGGCAGCTTTCTAGTTGCTGCGCAGAAAGAACCCAAACAAAAGCGGCTTGTGGAGGAATGGGTTTATTTGGCTTACGGACTCGAGGGGAGACTCCATCCTGGCAGGGGAAACGATGGCATGAGCAGAGGGCTGGACATCACCTCTGCCACAGCACTGCAAACAGCGGCAGGAAGGTGTGCCAAACTCTGGCAAGGGGAAGCT
>PVHP010053333.1:0-10810 GCA_004024765.1 Zapus hudsonius
TGTCTGCCTGCCTGTCTGCCTTTCTGCCTGCCTGCCTGCCTGCCTGTCTCTCTGCCAGCCTGCCTGCCTGCGTGCGTGCCTGTCTGTCTGCCTGTCTGTCTGCTTGACTGCCTGACAATCGATAAGTTACTGGCCATCTTTCCCCAGAGAGCACCAGCAGTATTTTTTCCCATTTCAATCGTCAATGCTAACCAAGATTCTTTCCGACGGCCACTTTTAAAGGAGGTCTTCTATTCCCTTCTCTTCATCCTCTGAGTTGAGGGTCTACGGGGATTTGTTCCATGTGCTCCGGGAGGAGGGTCTCAGCAGAGACGCCCACTGGCCGGAGGGCCCTTGAAAGCTGCGGTCACTCTGTTGGGCTCTCCAATGTCGTCTAGACACTGTGAGGAGGTGGAGGATAGAATTCCAGCCGAAGTGCTCCGCAGGCACCAGCACATGTGCGACTCAAGTCCCCAAGAGGGCCGTGAAGTCTGATGACTCACTTGGTCAGATAAGCTGGACGTGAAACCCTAGAGGGTGGGGTCCAGCTGTCTTTTCCACAGCCAGTATGTTTTTAAATATTGTATTCATTCATTTTCAAGCATAGAGATGAGAGAGAGAGAGAGAGAGAGAGAGAGAGAGAGAGAGAGAGAGAGAGAGAGAGAGAGAGAGAGAGCGAGCAAGCATGCACCAGGGCCACCACCTGTGGGTCTGGCTTATGTGGGTCCTGGAGAATTGAACCTGGGGCCTGAGGTACTGGAGGCAAGTGCCTTAACCTCTGAGCCATCTCTCCAGCCCTCCACAGCCAGGTTTTGCACTTGCTCTGTGCCACGTGAAGAAGCAAACGGGTCTTGAGCTCTAACTGGAAGCCTCACTTTGGAGTGCCACACTTCACCTGCTGCTGTGCTGATGCTCCCCTGGCCCCGTCCTGCTTCCCTTGGGGTTGCTCTGAGGCTGCTCGGTGTGATGGCACCCAGAGGCTCTGGCCTGCAGTTGGAGTCCATCTGCGGCAGGAGCTGGAGGGCAGTGCCGGGACTGGCTGACCCTTGCATTACTGGTCTGCTGGCTGCAGATTGTGTGGTGTGGAACTGCGATGCCCTGAGTCCCTTCCAGGGTCCTTGGAGCCTGGGCAAGTCCTACCTTCTGCTCTCTCCTTGTCCCATCTGCCTGCACCTCTTTAATGTCGTCCTGAGACTCTTTCCAGCTGAGAGGTCCATCTCATCCCTGGCTGAGTCCTGACAGATGGACAGACAGACAGACAGACAGACAGACAGACAGACAGACAGACAGATAGACAGCCAGCCTTCCCTTGAGCGGCTTTTCCCACGATCAACAGGGTTATGAAAACAACTGCTTCTTTAGTACCTAATTTAATTTAGTTGCTTCTCTGTGTACCATTGAAAATTCTTAATGTACCACAAAAATTTGCCTCCTAAGTTTGGGACATTTGGATACGTGACAACTCAGTGTTATGTTCCACGAAATAAGCAACAGGAAAGCTGTCAGACACAGTGTGAAGAAAGGAAGGACCCACTTGGCATCGTGGTGGAGAGAGGCTGTCATCCAGTCAGACCTGTTCCAGTTGGGAAGGGAAAACGGGCAGACAGACAGCAGACTAACAGGAGAGAAGAAGTAGCTTGTTTAGAGGCAGAGGGAACGGGTCACAGGAAAGGACAAAATTCACAGGCAAAAATATAACTGCTCTCCAGAAAAACAGCAGGTGATCCTGAGCCAGGGAACGCAGTTCTGCAGCGGGGCTCCCAGATCTGCAAAGGCTACGAGGTTTATGAACCTGTCGAAATGCAATCCCAGTCTCCCACCCCAAGACCAACCCAGTTGGAAACACTGGGATTAAAAGTCCTCCAGATTTAGGCTTTTGAGAACCACCATTCTAAAGGGAGATGGGAGGTTAGCAATAACCAGGCACAAGATTTTATTGATAATATCAGCAAGAGCCACTTTATTGAGCAATTCCTAAGCATCTGTTTTTTTTTTGTGTGCTCATCATATTACCTGTACAAGCTTAATCTTTATAATAATGCTGACATTATTATTCCAATTTTCCAAATGCGAAAATTAGGGTTGAAGTTTAGTAACCATTTGTTCGTAAGCTTTGGAGGATGGAATGGTGAGGGAAAGGAAGGCAGGGGAGAGAGGGGAGCAAATTATCCAGAATTATCCAGTAGAACTTTCTTTGCTTGTAGAAATGCCTGTATATTTATATGTACACGGGTGATCTAACTTGGTGGCCTTCAGTGCCGTGTAGTTGGTGAGTTGACCAGTGACCTCTAGTGCGTCTGTTGTTGTGGAGGACTTGAATTTAAAATTTTATTAAATTTTAGTGAATTTAAATCTGAAGAGCCTAACGTCTTACACAATCCAAGTCAAATGGCACAGAACGTGGACGTGGGCGCGATGACCTAAGGCTTGTCTGAATCTTTTTTTTTTTTTTTAATTTATTGTCCATAATGAGTTACAACATTTAGTGGGCAAACAATGAGTTGTTACCCCCAATTCCCCAATGCCCCCGCTTCCCATCCCCAATCAGCTGGATATCCTCCTCCATGGGTCGTCTGGATCAGTCCTTGGGGCAGGGGACCCTGGAGAGCCTAGTACTCAGCCAGGTCCTCCTGGCCATTGTCTGAATCTTAAAGTTAGGTCTTACCGACTCTTCTCCATAGAGCCTTTCTCGACCACTGTGATCCCTGGTCAAGTGCCTGGGAATTTATCTCTTGGACCTAAGGTGGTGATGAACAGCTGAACTTTAGTTCGTTGATCAGTGTGGTGGGAAGGAAGCCATGTTTTGAGAAGAGCCAGGCTGTGAAGAACAGGTGAGAACCGACTGATACCTTTCAGGCCTAGAGATTGGGGGCTCTGTCTTCCCCAAACCATTAACGCGCCCAGCTGGTCTTTATGTTACTAATAGACATTGAGTGGGTGAGAACACATGGCTTTTGTACTAAATTCTAGGACCTGATCATATTTTATTTGCTTTGTTCTCCATGGAACTGGAGGAATATTTAAAACTCCTGCTGCCTGGAATTCTTGGCCTCGTCAGCCCTATAAATCGTTCAGATCCACCCCCTGCTTTCCTCTCCATCCTTCACTGATCTAATTGGCAAACTTTCTGTAAAGAGCCAGACAGTAAATATTGCAGGGCGATGTCGGATCTGTTTCTTATTTTTCATTACGTGAGGCTTTTGTTTTGGTGGGGTTTTTTGTTTTTAGACAATGTTTTCAGACTAGCTTTCAGGCTCATCAACCCGAGTCTGGCTCCTTTCCAGGCCCTCTCTCCTTGGGAGCAAATGGTTAGCAAACTTCAACCTGTACAAGGACTTCGGGTGTGTTTCTTTCAACTATAGTGTGAATAGGCCTTTTTACCAGCATGATAGATGTCCATTCTAAAGCAAATTGATGTGCCAATACCGTCCCTGGTGGATGGGCTCCAAGAGTTGATCTAGTGACCCACACTTTGCCTGAGCAGGTCAAAGAAGGGACCTGATTTGGCTTGCAGGTGTCTGAGATCTGGCTATGGAGGGCACTAGCCATGTGTCTGGGGGGGCAGGGGGAAGAGGATGGCACTTCCCAAAGCGAAACTGGAAGGTGGGAGGAAATGGTATTGTTGGTGATTTAGAGCAAGTGTCCCCCCTGGACGTGTCCACACCACGGCATGGTCCACAAACTCTTTTATTTTATTGTATTATTATTATTTTTGGTTTTTCGAGGTAGGGTCTTGCTCTAGCCCAGGCTGACCTGGAATTCACTCTGGAGTCTCAAGGTGGCCTTGAACTCATGGTGATCCTCCCGCCTCTGCCTCCCGAGGGCTGGGATTAAAGGCGTGCGCCACCATGCCTGGCCCTCTCTAGTTCTTATATTTGTTTCTTTTTTAAAATATTTTATTTATTCATTTTCAAGGAGAGAGAGAGAGAGAGAGAGAGAGAGAGAGAGAGAGAGAGAGAGAGAGAGAGAGAATACCAGGGCCACCACCTTGTGGGTCTGGCTTATGTGGGACCTGGGGAATTGAACCCGGGGCCTTAGGTACTGGAGGCAAGTGCCTTAACCGCCGAGCCAACTCTCCAGCCCTATATTTGTTTTCTGAAGCTTTCTCCCCACATATGATTTTGTTCCAGCTCAGGTTCTCATAAGTAAAAGGAATTACATTGTAATTTCGATTAGTGCAATTTTATTCAGTACAAATTGACATTGAATTTTATTTATTTATTTATTTTATTTTTATTTTTATTTTTTTTGGTTTTTCGAGGTAGGGTCTCGCTCTAGCCCAGGCTGACCTGGAATTCACTCTGGAGTCTCAGGGTGGCCTCGAACTCACGGCGATCCTCCTGCCTCTGCCTCCCGAGGGCTGGGATTAAAGGCGTGCGCCACCACGCCTGGCCAACCTCTTTTATGATCTAAGGTAGTTGAGTCCGCTTCTCTGTAGCTGCCGGGTGAAAACACCTGTAAGTGAGCCCTACCTGCTCCTGCAGCCACCATTCTTCGATGCGCCTCTTTGGAGAAATATTCTCAAGACTCCATCCAAGCGTTTCATCCTTGCAATGTCAAGGCCTTTGCCATGAACTGGGTCGGACACACGTCCTTCCCTGCCCTGCACACAAGGCAGAGGATGGAGCTGATAGCGGGACTGGCCCAGAATTAGGCAATGTGGCTTCTACCCTTGCTTTTATCATCATAACCGGAGGGCAAACTCCTTCACTTCTCTGGCTCCTACTCTTGCAGCATCTGGAAGGGAAAAAGGTTGGAAAGAACCGTTGCAGGTTCCTTTTGTGCTGGATGTCAGGAGATTCTAATTCTGACATCACCACTCCCTCAGCCCGTCTCTTTCCTTTTCTACCCAGAGAAATCCTACAGAAATGGCAGCATCGACTTTGGCCCAGTCTATTCTTTGCTGGCAGAAATGGTTCCCCTGAGGAGCTCGTATATGTTCATATTTGAATCAACAGCCCTTAAAGGTCTCTCCAGGGACTTTCGATATTTCCTTCCAGGCTAATTGGCACAACATGGACTCGGATCAGAGGGAAACACCGCCCTTCTCTGTGTTTGGTGAAATAAAATAATAAAGCAGGTCCATGGAACAGCAAGAATAATTAAAAAAAAGGCTCTGGTCTCTCAAGGTGGTGGAGCTGGTGGAATGCTTCCTGAGTCTGACACCCCTGGGAGAGCAGACACCCCCTCTTGGCAGGAGGACATTCCCTAATTTCACCTTGAACGTGTTAGGACAGGAGCCAGGGAGGCCAAGGGAGTGAAAGCTCACACTCAGGAGGAGCTGGTTTTGTTTGGGTTTCCATAATGCTTTGAACCCTAATGCAGCATCTGTTAAAGGGGAAACGTAGTAAAATCGAAAACACACCAAGGCAAAAGGCGGTCCCACCCATCACCCTTAATCCCCTGACACAGAAATGACCACAGAGAGGTTTTACAAAACTGCTTTGTTTCAGGACTTCTTTTCTAGCCACTGAAGCAATCCCTGCCAAAGTGCCCACGCGAAGACTAAAGAGAAAAATTAATTGCAGATAATCCCCTGCTGATGGAGGTCCCGTGGAGCCTCTGGGCAAACACAGCGTGGCCCAGGCTGCCCAGGCTGCCCCCTCACACGACTGCATTGGTCCTGGGCTCCAGGGCTGCAGGATCTGGAAGCCTTGGGCCTGGCAGAGGGCACGGGCACCCTGGCTTTGGTGCTTTGGAAAGGTGCCTCCCTGAGGGCTGGACCCCAGGGAGCGCCTTTGCACAGAAGACCCAGCACTCAAACCCACAGCTGTTGCTATTCCTCCCTGCAGAATTTAAACCGTGTGTCTGGCTCTCTCCCAAAAGGGGTTTTCAAGTTAGTGTGAGTGTCAGCTGGACTCCGGGGCAGAAATCCGACCTTGACATTGTGTTTTCTTTGCAGAGTTAGGTTTGTGCCATCATATTATTAACCATTTTCCTCTTCAATCCAGTTCGCTTTTGCTGTCGGTCTTCGTTCTGCCCAAAAAATGCCACCACCATCCCTATGCTCAGGCTCCTCTGTTTTTTTTTAAAAATATTTTTCTTTATTTATTTGCAAGCAGAGAGAGACAGACACAGAAAGAGACGAGAGAATGGGCCACAAGGACCTCCAGCCCCTGCAAACAGACTCCAGACGCACGTGCCACTTTGTGCATCTGACTTTATGTGGATACTGGCCAATCAGTGAATCAAACTTAGGCTGTTAGGTTTGGTGGACACGCACCTTAAGTGCTGAGCCATTTTCCCAGGCTTTTCTGTTGTCCTTTGTTTGTGTGAGGCAGGGTCCTGGAACTGGACCTCAGTCTGCAGAGAAGGATGACCTTGAACTACTCATCTCCCGGCTGCATCTTCCAGATGCTGGGATTCCAGGCATGGGCCTATCTTTCCTGCCTAGAAAAAGAAATCCTGTGTCCTTTCTCGCCAGGCTCGTGTGCAAGCCTTCCCCTGGCTTTCAAGTCAGTCGTTTCTACTCTCGCCTCTCATCAGTCTAACTGGGAGCTTGGATGAATTAACCTCTGAATCTCTGTTTTACTTTCTGTCGTTAAGTGTTGGGGACTCACTACTTGCACTGCTTCGCATATACTCATGTTCTTAATCCTCAAGACTCATTTTATTGGGCAAAGAAATTTGCCCAGAGACGTTAAATCATTTGCTCCAGATTCTACAGCTCAGGGGCCAAATCTGGGCTCATTCTCAGGTCGTCTCTTCACGCTGTCCCTGTAACTTGCCCCTCCAGGGAGGCACACATTTACTCCCCAAGTTATGCTGAGGGCGAGGGAGAATTTGCAGAACCTTACCAATCCCTGTGCTTTACTTCTCTTTGAAACACTGTAACAAAATTTTCTCTATGACCCTGTCCTTCCTTTTCTCTTGCTTTTATTATCGGTGGTGGGAAGGCTCACAAAAGTCTGTTAGTGATACAAGTGGCCTGTAGGTCTTTAATGGCCAAGACACACAAGCACAATTGTGTATCGTGTGTCCCAGTGAGTGTGTGAATGTTTTACACGAATGATTTGAATGACCTTCACAAAGACACGACTCACACTCTTCTTCCCTTCAGAACCTGAGTTCTTTTATTTTATTTGAGAGAGAGAGAGAGAGAGAGAGAGAGAGAGAGAGAGAGAGAGAGAGAGAATATGGGTGCACCAGGGCCTCCAGGCCACTGCAAATGAACTCCAGACACATGAGCCCTCTTGTGCATCTGGCTGTATATGGGCACTGGGGAGTCGAACTCTGGTCCTTCTGCATCGCAGGCAGGCAAATGCCTTCATCGCTAAGCCATCTCTTCAGCCCAGAGAGCCCGAGTTCTTCCTCTGGTAAATGATGCCATGTTTCACGGTGTCGACAAGTCTCTTGGTGGGAAGTAAGGTTGGGAAGGGGTGGCTGAGTTGATAGAGTGAGTCACCCAGACTGGCACATGGAGAGAAATGCCTGTGGCATCGGAGCGAAGGCATCATTGCGGAGACAACAGTCCCTAGGATGTGACATCCATGGGGACCAAAGGCAGCTACAGGGTTCTGAGATGGAGCTCCTACGGTCTTGCCCTGGAAAGAGACCAGGATCTCAACGCAGGGAATTTGGGGCATCAGGTGGTAGGTGGTGGGATGATGAAACAAAGGTGGAACTATTTTAAGTCTTGTGAGGTTTGGGCAAAAGATTTTTATTTTTGTTTTGTAACTTTTTTTGTTATCATTACTGTGGTATTTCCTTGGCTTTGTGTGAGAAGGAAGGAGAAAGAATTAAGTTTATAGAGGCCCTACTGTATGTCCAGTGCTTTATACGTCATTTCTTTTTTTTTTAAATATATATTTATTGTCCATAATGAGTTACATTATTTAGTGGGCAAACAATGCGTTGTTATCCCAAATTCCCCAATTCCCCCCTCCCCATCCCTGATCAGTTGGATATCCTCCTCCGTGGGCTGTCTGGATCAGTCCTTGTCTTCATCTGGATGATATTTTGGATCATTAAATAGATGAAACTAGTTAACCACAAATTTGAATCCTGCAAATGTGTCTCCATTAATCCTATTTGAAGAAACTTCTAGTACTGAGACAGCAGAGAGACTCTACCTCCTCTGTCACTTTTTAAAATTTTAATTTATTTTTTATTTTTTATTGTCCATAATGAGTTACATTATTTAGTGGGCAAACAATGCGTGTTATCCCGAATTCCCCAATTCCCCCCTCCCCATCCCTGATCAGTTGGAAATCCTCCTCCGTGGGCTCTCTGGATCAGTCCTTGTGGCAGGGGATCC
Organism: Zapus hudsonius; assembly: GCA_004024765.1. Taxonomy (NCBI): domain Eukaryota; kingdom Metazoa; phylum Chordata; class Mammalia; order Rodentia; family Dipodidae; genus Zapus; species Zapus hudsonius. The sequence goes on from PVHP010053333.1 coordinate 8,237, forward strand.
TATATATATCCTAGTACTCAAGAGACTCAAAAGAGATGACGTACTAGGATATAAAGTACGTCATCTCTTTTGAGTCTCATAATAACATTAAGTATTGACAAGTGTTAGTATTAGCAAGATCCAGGAAGCATAGGGGATTTGGTTAGGACCTAAAATAAAATAAAATTATATAAAGTAAAATAAAATAAAACAAAACAGCTAAGCTGGAACTTCAGGTTATCTGTTCAACTGTGACTCCAAATTCATATTGGGCCCATAAATAACATTATACCAATATGACTGACAGCTCACTCACATGTGTCAGGCAATGTATGGATGGATCTGCTGTCTTCCAACTGAACAAAAATTTAGGGACCAATGTAGCCAAAAACATGCAGTAAGGAGTCAAGTCTCTTCCTCTTGGGGGTTAGGACTGAAATTCTTTTTTTTTTTAAAGCATTTTATTTATTCATTTTCAAGCAGAGATAGAGATAGAGAGAGAGAGAGTGAGAGAGAGAGCGAGAGAGAGTGAGAGAGAGAGAGCGAGAGCGAGAGAGAGAGAGAGAGAGAGAGAGAGAGAGAGAGAGAGAGAGAGAGAGCACCAGGGCCACCACCTGTGGGTCTGGCTTATGTGGGTCCTGGGGAATTGAACCCGGGGCCTTAGGCACTGGAGGCAAGTGCCTTAACCGCTGAGCCATCTCTCCATCCCAGGACTGAAATTCTTGACACGCCCACACCGTTTCTAAAGTGTGGACACTGGGGTTTTGTTTTGGAAAGTACTGTATTTTTGTTCTTTAAAAAAATCCAGTTCTGGAATGAAGAGGATGCGAATGAATGGCAGAACTTGTTTTCAGGCTGAACTCGCAGTGAGTGACCTCACAGAAAGGCATCTTTATGGGACGTTTCTTTCCGTTCAAGCTGCCTGTGCCCAGATGGCTCTGAGACCCAAGCTCCAGCGCTCAGCTCTCCCGGAAAGTCCTGCTGGACACCTTCCCTCTGCTGGGAAGCTCAGCCCCTGGGATCAGACCTGCCCTGGCCCGCTGTCAGTGTCTGTGGGACCCAGGGGACAAGCTGCCCTCCCCAAGCCCTACCTGGAGGAGCCCCTTGGAGCGAGGATGCGCCTTAGTGTAGAGCAGGAGAGGAGCAGAGAAGGGCAGCGTCCCTGATGTCCTGATGGTGGGAGTGGACTTGCCCTGCCCACGAGCACCCGGGGAATTTCCCCGATGCCCCTGTTCTCAGCTTTCCCGACCGGTTCACCCTGAGTGCTTGGAGTTGCTTTGCCATTCTGAGAAAACTCTCAGACTCACCAGGCTCGTTTGGCTCTTGGGGGCCATGATCCAAGAAGGGGACTCTTCCCCAAGCAGAGAGCTTATTTTCAAAGCTAGGACCCTTCGACGCTTGCCATGAAGCCAATAGGAAGGACTCTGGACAGTGGGTGGTTAAGCCATGCCTAGGAGCTGGGGGCTTTCCTTTCCCTGACCCAAGTTGGAATGGGGGGAAAATGCAGTGGCAGATAGACAGCCACTGGGTCAGCCAAACCCCACAGTGCTTTGCTCCTGGTGCACTTATGTGTGACAGGGCCCTTAAGTGCTAATGAAGCCAGACAACACTGGGTCCAAGCACTGTCACTTACAGGTGTGGTAATTTTGGTAATGGTGGTGTCTGCCACCATTCTGGGCCTTGACTTCCTGGGAGCTGAAGGGGACAAGCAAACCTTTCGCTCAGTGCTCTTCTGAGGGTTAAATGAGAGAAGGCAGTGAGTAACGCAGAGTACTGAAAGCAGGGCCTGGCCCATGGCCACAGCCCCCCCAATGCCAGCACAGTATTGAGAACCCAGGAAATGCTCCCAAAGTTTAGCTGTTCTCTAGGGTTGTAGGAAGCCAGGGTTGGAAGAGGTCTCCAAAGCCAAATCCTCTTGGAGGTGAAGATTCTGAGGGCCATGCAGGGGCTCAGACCAGTCCAACAACACTGAGAACTCAGTAGAGACTTGAGGGCCTATCACACTTCTGGCTTTCTCTTGCTTTGAAGAACACCTTGACCTCAGATCGGCTCCTCAGACTTAGTGTGTTATTTTCAAAGGTAGATGGGCTGTGGGAGATTCTGTTTTCATGGCATCTCTCTCAGAGGATCCAGGCTGCCTGTTTTATTTGGTTTAGGAGCCAGTTGCACCCTGGGAAACCAAGATGCTAGGCTGGAAATGGACTCACATTTTATTTGCAACTCATCGAATTTGTGGCTTTTGTCCAGTGACCAAGCTCCGCAATTCAGTTTCTTCCTTTGTAAAACGGGGACGCTTGAAAGCGAGTTCACACGAGGAGCCTAGCCCGGTGCCTGGCACTGTGCTCAGCCAACAGCTATCAATAAAAGGTCCTTTTGCAAGGAGCCAAGGCTTCGGAATTCTTTCCCTTTTCCTGGCCAATTTTGCACCTCAGCGTCAGGGCTAATAACCTGAGTCACAAGACAACGCAGAGGCAGAGATGAAGGCACCAGGAGAGGAGGCACCAGTATCACTGCCCAGCCGCCCGGGAGGACAGTGATCATATAAATACACACACACACACACACACACACACACACACACACACACACACACAC
>PVHP010053334.1:0-10806 GCA_004024765.1 Zapus hudsonius
GCTTTTGCCCCTTTCCCTTTTGAATTTTATTATTTTTATTCTTTGGATTTTACTTTCTGGTTTGGTTTCTTTGGGAGTTTTTGGTGTGGGAATTGCTTTTTTTCTTGCTTGGTTTGCAGTTTTGGTTTTTATTTTGATTTTTTATTTTACTTTCTTTTATTAGTTCCATAGTTCATTTAAATTTTACTTTATCTTTTTATTTGGCCACCCGAAGCCTTGCTACCATGGCTCATGACTCTGAAGAGACCATGTGGTCTCAGTATGAGGATATGGGCCTCTTGGGCTTCGGTAGTTTTTCAAAAGTCATATTGGGTAGACACCGACTTACCGGGGTTTTGGTTGCCATCAAAATATTGGAAAAGGCAGACAAGAAATTCTCTAAAATTGAGTCAGAGGTGGATATTATGAAACTGACTGACCATCCAAATATCGTCACACTCTTCCAGATAGTTGAGACCCAAGAGAAGTTCTACCTAGTACTGGAGCTGTGCCATAAATCGCTCTATGAGTACATCCGCAGGAAAGGTTACCTGGAGGAGGACGAGGCCCGCAGGATCTTCTTGCAGATCCTGGAAGCTGTGCACTATTGTCACGACAGAGGAATAGCCCATCAGGACATCAAGCCGGACAACGTGATGCTCAGTGTCACAGGCCAGGTAATCCTCATCGACTTTGGCCTGGCCACTACCTTCCGGCCTTGGGAAAAGTTTACCAGGTACTGTGGTTGTCTTACCTATCTCCCCCCAGAAATTTATAAGGATCAGCCATACGATGCCCCCAAAATGGACATGTGGACCTTAGGGATTTTATTGTATAATATGGTGACCGGCACCATCCCCTTTCAAAGTTACCTACTGTCAGAGTTGAGAGAGGAGATTCTAGGAGGGGAATACAAGTTGCCGGATGACATATCTGAAGAATTGACAGAATTTATCAGCTTTTTAATAATAGTTGATCCCGACCTCAGGTCCTCAGCCAGCCAACTCATGACCCATGCCTGGCTCCAGCAAGGCAGAGAGGGTGCCAGACTACCAGTGGAGCCTCCACCCAAGAGGCTAGACCCTGACATACTGGAAGTCATGATTAGTATGGGTTTTGATACATGTGCCATACGAGAGTCTGTTTTAGAAAGAAAATTTGATCAGTTAATGGCGACATATCTCCTGATCAAGTACCACCGGACACAGAGTAGTCAGGTGGGCACGGACACAGACAAACCAGTGTTTCCTGGGACGACGCCTTTCCCCACCCTCACCCATCCTGCTGCCTTCCCTCTCCACCAGAAGAGGACACAAGCTGTGCCTGTCCTTCAGGCCGCTTCTTCACTCTTAAGAGTGCAGGAGTCTGAGGACGGCCAGCAGCCAGAGCAGAAGCCACGCAGAGGGGTCAGCTTGCCCAATATATCCCTGTCCTGCCCTCAGACCATGCCTGCTGCCTCCCGAAACCTCAAACGCCCCATGACTGCTCCAGGCACCCTGTTCCCCAGCTACGTTCTGAAGGTGCCAGAGAGCATGGCAGGCAGCCAGATTCCAGAAAAGCTGTCTGCTTCAGTCTATAGACTGGGTACCTATGACCCAGGGGTCAGTCTGCAGCTCTCAGAGATCACGGGAAGCTCCCCTATCTCTGAAGAGAACCCAGCAGCACCCTCTAGTTTGGGTCCCCAGGGCCCAGGGAGGCCTGAAGCCCCTCACCGGGGCCTGCGCCGCTGGAAGATATGCAGGCGGATCGAAAGTGGCGTGAGGACACTCTTCTGCTGCCTCAGGACACCCCACAGGAACAGGGTGGCCCCGGCCCAGATGACTGTCCCCAAGCACAACTTGGAGGAAGCAAAGCAGCAGCAACCTAGAAGCCCCTGAACTGCGTTCCCTCGGTCATGGCACAATAGGGAAGACAAAGACCCTCCGGAGCAGTCTTCATCTCCCACCTTGAGGTCCAGCTCCCCTCGTCTTCCTCCTGCCCCCACCCGTCTGCCTTCTCCCCCCAAAACCCCGAGAAAAGAAACTTGTATTGACTTCAACCATCCTATGTGTGGTCATTTTTTAACATGTTTTAGCAAATAGCAAATAAGGGTAAAGGATATTTGTTAGCTAGGTGTGGTGGCACTACAGTGCTGGGATTTAAGGCCTGTGTGTGTTCACAGGGTCCAAGCTGATCTTGTCATTGGGTGTGAAGTGTTTCCTCTCTCTGGCCATATTCATTTTAATAAACATAGACTAAGTAGTTGTTATTAAAACAAGTGCCCTACAACTTGCAGAGTTGTGAAAAAGCTCCCATGAGATCAGATAGCTTGCAATGTCACAGGTTTCCTCCTGCCCCTGGTCACCCAAGCTTGGAAGCTTTGTTAATATTGTCATCTTTGGAACCTGATTACCAAGTGCTGGGATTGAAGACATGCGCCACCACACCTGGCTTCTTCTTGAGTAATGTTTTACTGGCATGTTCTATCATATCTGGCAGAACCTTGTGAATGGACATCTCAAGAATGTCTGAGTTAGCCCCGCGTGGTGGCGCACGCCTTTAATCCCAGCACTCAGGAGGCAGAGGTAGGAGGATCATCGTGAGTTCAAGGCCACCCTGAGACTACAGAGTAAATTCCAGGTCAGCCTGGACTAGAGCGAGACCCTACCTCAAAAAAAAAAATGTCTGAGTTGCTTGTCTAAAACAGGGCTAGCTAAAGAATGGCATCCTTTCCTGAATGGGGCAGGTTTCCTTCTAGAAGGTCTGTTGTCTAGTATAAGGAAATCCAGTGATGTCCCACCTCATCTAGGAGAGAGTGGGTCCCAAATGGAGCCCTGCCCTACCATAAAATCATCCTGTTTAAAAAAATTGTGTTTATTTTATCATTTGAGAGAGAGAGAGAGACAGAGAGAGAGACAGAGACAGAGACAGAGACAGACAGACAGAATTGGTATGCCAAGGCCTCCAGCCCCTGCAGATGAGCTCCAGACACATGCTCCACCTTGTGCATCTGGGTTTAGGTCCTTGGGCTTTGCAGCAAATGCCTTAACTTCTAAGCCACCTCTCCATCCCAAATCATCCCTTCTTTAGGAAACCTTTTCTATAGGGGCACAGAGAAGGATGTTATGCACATATTGGATCATATAAATTTGAATATGGGACAAAAAGGCTTTGTCATTTTTTTTAGGTAGGCTCTTGCTCTAGCCTAGGCTTATTGGGAATTCACTATGTAGTGACATGGTGGACTGGAACTCATGGTGATTCTCCTACCTCTCTGTCTCACCAGTACTGTGATTAAAGGCATGGGCCACGAAGATTAGTCTATTCTTTAAAAATATTTTAAAAATATATTTCATTTATTTGCAAGCGGGAGAGACAGGAGTAAGAGAGAGAGCGTGAGTAGGGATGCACTATGCCTCCAGCCACTGCAAATGAACTCTAGAAGCATGCAACACCTGGCTTTACGTGGGCACCGGGGAATGAAACTCAGGTCATTAGGTTCTGCAGGCAAGCGCCTTCATCGCTGAGCCATTTCTCCAGCGTTAAAAAATATTTTTATTATTTGCAAGCAGAGACATATAGAGACAGAGAATGGGCACCCCAGGGCCTCTAGCCAGTGGAAAAGCACTCTAGGTGCTCAGCTCAGCTGTCTTTCCTGCCCCCTGGAGGTCAAATAGGAAACCAAGGTCGAAGATTTGCCCTGTAGCTTAGAAAATGTGCGCGACCTCGCCCGCCCCAAACTACATTTCCCGGCAGGCCGCGCGCCTCCGCCCGCCGTATTTCCTCCCGGCATCTTCCGCGGCGGGAAAGTGTGAAGCGGACTCCGGGCAGGCCCGGCCTCCTTCCCTTCGTCGTCGCCGCCGCTGCTGGCACGTTGAGAGGATCTTCGCGGTCGTCCTCGCTGTTGGCCATGTCCGTCCAGGCTCAGATGCGGGCCCTGCTGGACCAGCTCATGGGCACAGCTCGGGACGGTGAATCCGGGCGGGCGGCCGGCCCGGCGCTGGGATGGAGCGGGAGGCGAGGCCCCGGCGCTGCCGGAGACGGCGCTGCCGGAGAGGGGGCCGCGCGCGGCTGGATGCGCCGACCCCGACCCCGGCTGCCGGGCCTTTGTCTGAGTCTCCTCGCCCGCGAGCCCGACCTGGGGCGACCTCCTCTCTCCGAGTCGGGTCGGTTGGACGAAAGGGTCGTGGCGACGTCCGCCCCGCGCGGCCCTGCGCCCCTCCGCGCCTTGGAGCGTCGGCCCTGGGGCTGGAAACCGCGTGGGCTCCGGGCGGGGCGCTGGCAGCCGGGTGGCGACCCCGGCGGGTCGAGCCGGGGCCCCCAGTGCTGCTTCTTCGGCTCCCGAGTCGCAGATAGAGCTCCCGCCGTGAACTTCTCCAGCCCCCTGTCCCCCAGCACGCAGGACAGACAGACAACCTCTGTTTAGCCAGCGCTTGGCAGTGGTTCTCTAGGGAGGAGTGCAAGATCAGGACGTTTCAGGAGAAAGCAGTTGCATCCTTGCTTGCAACATGCTGCGGTTTGTGTTCTTTTCTCCGGAGGTAATGAAGTTGTAATTTCTCACTGGCACATTCGCAGGGTCGTGCAGATTCTTTGCACTTTACTTCGTGGTGAGTAAGTGCTTTTTAGCTTTCTTTGTATGTTGAGTTGCTTTTGAATTGCTTCCCATATTTTTATTTCATACAAACTGAACAATTGTGGCCCCTTTATTTATAAAGGTTCAGTGTATTTTTGCTTGCCTACATCAATCTGAAAGGGAGTTGCAGAAAAGCCTCATGTTCATAGAGCCGTGAGTCACAATCAATTTCTAAGCTGTTATAAAAAAAAGTGTTTGCTCTTTTTCACAAGTAACTTTAAAAAACTTTTTAAAAGTAACTTTGAAAGTGTAGTTTAAAAAGAAAACATTTTCAATAAAAAGACACTACATTAATCCTGGATGCTTGCAAATCCTAAAATATATTCCTTCTTAACTATGACACAGCTGATCAGCCTTAAAATTTGTCACATACCACTTTGCCTTTACTTTGATGTATCATTCCCCCTGACTTCCTTACTGCAGGTGTGGGCAAGAAAACTTTTCCTTTAAAACTTTTCAATAGCGGGCATAAAATTCTGCAGCTGAGTTCTTGAAGATTGCAGATGGGTACAGTCTGGTTGGAGCTCACAGTGTAACATTGGTTGGCGGAGATTACTAGCTAAAAGTTGTATGTGGTGATTCATGGCACTCTGATTACATGGGTTTTGGTGTCTCATTGCCCACATGTGTATGTATGTCGGGCTAATGGCTTTTTGGTGCTCAGCATTTTATTTCTGACTCCTTGACTTAGGCACAATAATGGAGTCAGCTGTCATCATTAAGTGTGATTCTTCATGAAATAGCTTCAAAAAACTTCCACATTCCAGTTGTAAATGTCTTTAGGAGAACTTTTCAGTGTGATAGGGAGAACACAGAAATGATAGTCTGCAAATCCCAGGTGAATTGTGTGAATAGCCTTTTGTGGTTAACATGATAAGTACTTTCCTATTTAAAACCACAAATGAATTTCAGGAGATGAAACCAGAGGGTCAAGTTTACAGATGACCGTGTCTGTAAGAGTCACCTTCTGGACTGCTGCCCCCATGATATCCTGGCTGGGACGGTAGGTGCGTTGGAGAACCATGTGGGACATTCAGGGTGGCTGGAACAGTGAAGTGGGTTTCATATGGTCAGTGAGGATTCTAATTTTTTTTTTAATTTATTTTTTGAGGTAGGGTCTTCCAATAGCCCAAGCTGACCTGGAATTCACTATGTAGTCTCAGGTGGCCTCCGAGTCATGGTGATTGTTGTAGTCAGCATTATGGTTGCTGCACAGAAAGAACCCAAACAAAAGCGGCTTGTGGAGGAATGGGTTTATTAGGCTTATGGTCTCCAGGGGAGACTCTGTCCTGGCAGGGAAAATGATGGCATGAGCAGAGGGGTGGACATCACCTTTGCCACAGCACCGCAAACAATGTCATGAAGGTGTGCCAAATACCGGTGAGGGGAAGCTGGCTTATAACCCCCATAAGCCTGCCCCCAACAACACAACTCTATCGAGGTTCTAATTCCTGAACTGCCATTAGCTGGGGGTCGAGCATTCAGAACACATTCATTTGTTTGTGGGGGACACCTGGATCAAACCATGACAGTGATTCTCCTGCCTCTGTCTTTCCAGTCCTGGGATTAAAGACCTGTGTCACCAAGCCTGGCCAATGAAGGTTTTTCTAGTTGAATTTCACTTTAACATGTAAAATTCCATTGCTCTTCAAATTGTGTATTGCTTGGTGGAATTTTGTGTTATGAAACATTAAGCAGTGCAAATTCTAGCAAAAAGTGTGCCTGCCTTAGGTCAGCCGATATATTTGGGTGGGTTTTTTCTCTAGATTTCAAGTTCAGTGTATGATAGACTTTTGCTTTCTCCAGTGTTTCAATTTTTAAATCAGTTGGGGAGGGGCTGGAGAGATGGCTCAGTGGCTAAGGTCCTGGGTTTGATTCCCCAGTACCCACATATAGCCATATGTACAAAGTGGTGCGGCTCATGCATCTGGAGTTTGTTTGCAGTGGCCAGAGGCTCTGGTGTGCCCATGTTCATTCTCTCTCTCCCCACTCCTTGGAAATAAATCAGTTGGAGATAACTTGTATAATTTTATGACCCTTTCAAGAAATAAATACAGGGTCTAGGGAGGTGGCTCAGCAGTGAAAGGCCCTTATTACAAACTGTGCTGCCTGGATTTCAGTTCCTCAGTCACCCATGTAGAGTTGCAAGAAACCTTGGTGTGCCCATACACACACGTGTAAATAAAATTTTAAAAAATCAATATTTTATGGCGAATCATGACTTTTATTATTGTTTTTTTTGGGGGGGGGCACCTTCTGAAGAACAGACATTTCAAGCTGGCATTCTTCCTTCCCTCCAAGGTAGGGTCGCTAGCCTAGGTTGACTTGCTACTCACTCTAGTCCCAGACTGGCCTTGAACTCACAGCAGTCCTCTTACCTATGCCTCCCAAGACCTGGGAGTGAAGGCATATTACCACCATGCTCACGTTGACTTACTTTCTCTCTCTCTCTCTCTTTCTCTTTTTTTCTTTCTTCTTTCTTTCCATATGTTTTATTTTTCATATGCTTTTATTTTAAAGCAGAGAGAGACAGAGTGGCCCGTAGGGTTTCGCAAGTAAGTGCCTTAACCGCTGAGCCATCTCTCCAGCCCTCTGGCAGCAGATATGAATTTTTTTCCCTCTGTACCACTAAGCTGTCCTCAAATTTACAGCCATCTTCCTACCTTAGCATCCTACATGCTGGGATTAAACGCATGGGTTACCATGCCCAGCAGACGAATTTTATTTTACCTTTTTTTTTTTTTTGGCTGAGGTAGTAGGGTCTCATTCTAGTCCAGGCTGAAAATGAACCCTGGTTACCTGGGCTGCTTCGTGCATCTGGCATATGTTGGTATTGGGGATTTGAATCCTGGGACAGGAGGCTTTGCAAGCAAGTGCCTAAGCACTAAGCCATCTCCCTGGCTTTATTTCATAATTTTCTTATTAGAGTTTTTTTTTTTTGTTTGTTTTTGTTTTTCGAGGTATGGTCTCACTGTAGCTCAGGCTAACCTAGAATTCACTAGACTCTGTCTGGTCTTGAACTCAAGACCATCCTCCTACCACGACTCAGGGAACTGAGCGGAAGAGGGGGCAGAAAGATTGTGAGAGCTGTGGTGGGGGAGACTATCCAGAGGCATGGCACCCTTCAGTAAGAACACCCTTGGGCTAGGAGGACCAGGCTGAGTACTAGGCTATCCATGGTCCCCTGCCACAAGGACTGATCCAGAAGGCCCACGGAGGAGGATATCCAGCTGATTGGGAATTTGGGAATGGGGAGGGAGGGAATTGGGGATAACAACTCATTGTTTGCCCACTAAATAATGTAATTCATTATGGACTATATATATATATATATAAATAAAAGACCATCCTCCTACCTCTGCCTCCCCGGTGTTGGGATTAAAGGCGTATACCACCATGTCTGGCTTTATCAGAGTTTTAGTGTCCAACAAAACACATTGCTTGTTTTGGTAACAGTTGAAATACCAAGTTATATAAATTTTATGCTTTCTATAAATGGATAGGTATTTATGTGTAACTTTTTTGTTTTGTTTCCTACAGCGTATGGATCTAGGAGAATGTACCAAAATTCACGACTTGGCCCTTTGAGTGGATTATGAAATTGCAAGTAAAGAAAGAGACCTGTTTTTTGAATTGGATGTAAGTTTTTTGTTTTATTTGGTTTTTTGAGAGGGTTTACTTCTGACCTGGAACTCACTCTATAGCTGGGGGCTGGCCTCAAAAATTCTGAGATCCTCCTTCCTTAGCCTCCAGAATGCTGGGATTAAAGCCGGGCTTTATCACACCCTCTTTTATTTCTGTAATATATTTATATATTTTTAAAAATTTATTTGGGAGAGTGAAAGAGAGAGAATGGGCACAGCAGGGCATCATGGCACTGCAAATCAACTCTAGATGCATGCACCATTGTGCATCTGGTTTTACATGGGTGCTGGGGAATTGAATCTAGGCTTCAGGCTTCAGAAGCAAGTGCTTTTAACTGCTGAACCATCTTCCTGGCCCCTTTTAACATTAAAAAAATGTAAAATAGAAAAAAATTTATTATTGGCATGCAGAGAGAGACAAGAGACAGAAAGAGGCAGAATGGGTGTACCAGGGTCTCCAGCCACTGCAAATGAACTTTAGGTGTATGTGCCACTTTGTGTACCTGTCTTAATGTGGCTACTGGGGAATTTAACCCTGGTAGCTGGTTGTTAGGCTTTGCAGGCAAGCACCTTAACCACTAGCCATCACTCCAGCCCCCTTTTAACTTTTTTTTTTTTTTTTTTTTAATGAGATAGGGTCTCACTCTATAGTTCCAGGCTGTCCTTGATCTTACAGCAGTTCTACCTCTGCCTCCCAAATACTGGGGTCAAAAGCGTGAGCTGCCATATTAGTCCCATTTTAACTTTTTTTTTTGGTTTTTCGAGGTAGGCTTTTGCTCTAGTACAGGCTGACCTAGAATTCATGATGTAGTCTCAGGGTGGCCTTGAGCTCACGGTGATCCTCCTACCTCTGCCTCATCCTGTATCCTCTAGTCTCAGCCTCACAAAACAATGTTTGGTTTTAAGAGGAGACACTTAACAGTGTGTAGGACTGAAGAATTCCCTCTTTGAGCATGAGTTTCAGCTCTTCTAACCTGTTGACCTTGAGAGAGCCCTTTTAAACTTGACTTTTTATCTGCAGCGTGAAGTAGCATAGATGCCTTAGGGTTACATTGGGAGTTAAGGAGAACTTGTTACAGTGCCTGATCTGGGAAGTGCTCACCAGTGCTTTCATCCTTTTTGTGCTGGCCTTTGACAGGTTGAGAGGTAAAGAGTGGCTCTTAGATGATGTCCTCAGATCACTACTCGGAAAGGAGTCTACCTCCTAGGGCTGTCAGGGGACTGGGTGAGTGCAGAAAGGAGGGTGGGAGGCTCCTGGAAGAGAGTGTGTTTTCTCAGTATTTGTAGAGAGAACAATGCCAAGTGGAATTTAATAGATTTGATGTGGTAGGATATAGAGTCTAAAAAAATTAATATTCAGATTTAAATTTTATTTCTTTTATTTTTATTTATTTTTATTTATTTTTAGTTTTCGAGGTAGGATCTCACTCTAGCCCAGGCTGACCTGGAATTCACTATGTAGTCTCAGGGTGGCCTTGAACTCATAGTGATCCTCCTACCTCTGCCTCCCGAGTGCTGGGATTAAAGGCATGCGCCACCATGCCCGGCTTTAAATATTTTTAGAGTTCAAAGAGGAGGAATGGGACCCTATCAAGCCAAAACTAAGCTTAATTTAAAATCCAAGACAGAACATTGAGTAGCCTGGATCAGGATATAAATTCACTCAAACAACAGCAGAATAGTATGTTAGGCTAGACTAACTGAAGAGGAAATTCTTTAGGTGGATAGTCTATTGTCAATATTAGGACTATAGATTTAATGCTATGGTTTGTATTCAGGCCTGATGGCATGCCTTTCACAGGCTTATCCTGAGCATATGGGAGTGGAGTGTAAGTTGGACTTTTGTTCACTGTTTTAAGATTCTAAGCAACAGGTTATCAACAAGTGTTAGCCTGTTCCGGATTTAAGAACTTGAAGGTGGAGCAAAAGGATTCTTTACCCAACCTGCCTGCCCCTTCTCTGATGGATTAGATCTCTTAATGACCTGGGCTCTTCTAAGGGTGTCTGCCAGATCCAGTCTAGACTTGGGGTGATGAGGATCCAGCCCTGCTTGTCCAGGCCACACCCACTTGCTATCCCATGTGCAGTGTAAGTTTTTAATGACCTTCAGGCTTGGCATTGCACTGTTTTGATTGCTAACATCTCATTGTCACCTCACCTAGAAAGGTTGTGGGCCTGGACATGTGGTCTTGCCTCCTTCATGCACTGCCCAGAGGCCTGCGCAAGAGGATCTGATCTGTTAGAATGACCTGTGTGTGGATAGCCAAAATGACCCATTTTGAGCAAGCAGCTTCTTTCTACATCTGTAAATTGTATACAGCACCTTCCTAACAGTAGATGGAAGACTCTCATGGTGTCGTTGTGCCCTTAGTGCAGTGCTTGGCACAGTAAGCCTTCCTTGTAATCATTAGCGGCCAATTGGCCCAGGCCAGAGCCAGCCGGCAGACATCCTTTGATGCTGACAGTATGAAAACGTAAAGTGGGTTGCTTTCAAAAGGGTTGAATGATGGAGCAACTCTTAAATCCTCTTTTCTTCTTCCTAGGTCTTAGTGGTGCAATGGCTAGTATAAG
>PVHP010053335.1:0-10828 GCA_004024765.1 Zapus hudsonius
GAGGAGGAGCAAGTCCCCAATACTCCACTGACTCTTGGCCCCAACACACAGGCCGGCCTGGGAACTCTTCCTTCTGGGATCCCCTGGGGGAGTCGGTCACCCACGCTTCTCACCTGCTCCTACACCTGCCCTGTCCAGAAAAGGCAGCCATTGTAAATGACACTTTACCTAGAAGGTGTCACCCCATAAAGCGACTTGATTATAGTGGCCCCACCTCAAGGAGCGTCATAGCTTCTCAGGATCTTCCGAAAGAGAAAGCTACCCATGGTGCCCCCACCCCAGTTTATAACTGGAGGGCATTCTGTTCACCCTCTGGGAGATGGGCTTTCCTCTTCCTCCTCCTCCTCCTTCCTGGATGTAATCTGGCTGTGTGACTCTCATGGATCAACGGCTTGAATCGAGCTTCGGCCACCATACTCTGTGACAACTAGCCCCGAGTGGCTCCCTGGTGGGTCCCAAGAGGACAGAAAACTAGTGTGCACAGAGGAGCTGCTGTTGGGAGACTTATCCTGGGTGCTCTGGGGTGGCAGTCAGCTCCACATTGATGGGTGAGCTTCCAAACAGACACAGTTTGGGGGGGATGGGACTTATTTCAGGCTTACAGATCCAAGGAATTCCAAATGGCAGAAGTTCCAAGTGGCTGGCTCCCTTTCACAGATCCAAGCAGAGAGAAACCACCACCAGCAGCACAACACGCAGGCACAAAACTGGCAGCAAAGCGGCAGGGACCCGGGCAGAGCTCAGACTTCTCTGTATACCCTTGAGCTAGAAATCAGTGACAACTCCTCCAGGCAGGCAGCAGGAAATCCAAGCTTTACTAAAACCCCTGAGTCTATTAGGAGACATACTTTCAAACCACCACATACGGTGTCCTCGGTTCCTGTCCTTCCCCCATCCTGACACGAGCAGCCTCCTCTTGTATGACCCTCTAGTCCAGCCTCTGGATCCTCTCTGGCCCCTCCAGTTTACCACCTTTCAAGTTGCCCTTAGGAACAGGGCAACCCAGCCAGGTGTGGTGACGCATGTGGGAGGCCGAGGTAGGAGGATTGCACGTTTGAGGACATCCTAAGCAACTTAGCCAGACCCTGACTCAAAGTGAAAAATGAAAAGAGGGCAGGTGATGTGGCTCAGGTGTGCCAAGCACACAGGCCGGAGTTTAATCGCCAAGACTACAAAGAAAGAAAAAGAAAGGGAGGGAGAGAGGGAAGGAAGGAAAGAAAGATGAGAGGAAGAGGCCAGAACAGCAGTTTACAATTAAGGTGCGTCTTCTCACCTTAATTAACACATCAAGATAATCCCTCTCAGATGGGCTAATCTCGTCTCTATAATCCCTCCCAGGTGAGCCTAGGTCCTGTCAATTTGGCAGTCGATGTAAACCTTGACCTCTCCTCATCCGGGTGAGAAGGCGGAGGGCACCACCCACAGACGCTATGGCTCTCCAGCCCAGCGAGCTCGCGCAGCTCTGGGCCCTTCTATGGGCAGCAAAGGAGAACGAGGTGCAAGGTCAGGCGTTCTCCTCAGCGACCACCTCAGGGTTTCTGCTTCCCTCCAGTTCATGCATTGTGCACGCACACACACGCACACACACACACAGACATGCGCACACATAACAGATAAATAGTAACTTAAAAATAAACTTGGCCAGGCGTGGTGGCGCACACCTTTAATTCCAGCACTCGGGAGGCAGAGGCAGGAGGATCACCATGAGTTTGAGGCCACCCTGAGACTACATAGTGATTTCCAGGTCAGCCTGGGCTAGAGCGAGACCCTACCTCGAAAAAGCAAATAAATAAATAAATAAGCTTGAAAAGCAGGCGTTGGTGGCTCACATCTTTCATCCCAGCACTCTGGAGGCAGAGGTAGGAGGATCGCTGTGAGTTTGAGGCCAACTTGAAACTATTGGGTGAATGAATTCCAAGTCAGCCTGGGCTAGAGTGAGACCCTACCTTAAAATAAATAAATTAATTAAATAAATAAGCTTGAAAGATTATCAAAGCCAGATATCTCCTTGATGTCCCATCTATGTGGGCTGTCCTCCAAGGCCAGCTCCTCTGGGTCTCAAGTGGGTGACAGTGCGAATCCAAGATCAGTAGAGGGCAGAGTCTGCCCCTCACGTCACCCTTTCTAATGCTGCCACTCATTCATTCCCAGGGATGTGAGCTCAGCCCTGGACAGTCCACCATGCCTGCCCCCAGAGCCATGTGCTCACCTTGGACAGTCCACCATGCCTGGCATAATAGTGGAGTCCCAGGTAAAATCAGGACTGCTACCTACCTCTCGAGCTGTCCCAACAGACACGGCCCTACTGCCGGCCCTGGAGCTGCAGACTCAAGCAGCTATTGCTGAAGGGCCTCTCTGCTTTGGAAGCCATTCTGTTCTCCTTGTCTCAGGGAGTTAGATGTGGGAGACGCCATGTCTGCGTGCGGCAGTAATTTTCCAGATGAGAGGCACTAAAACAGAGTGGAGTCTGCTTCATGGGCCTGCTGCCTGGTGTTGGGGACCAAGTGGCAGGGAGTTCATGAAGAGCCTAATTTTCAATATGGACAAGGACCATTTTGGAGTGCACCGTGTGTGACATCCGTCAGAGGCTTGTTTCAGGAGGTGACAGCTTGCCGGTTCCCTAGAATGCTATTTAAGGAGGAAACTGAATTACTAAAATTAGGCACTGATGGATGAACGGTGAGCCCTGGGGTCTTCAGTATGATGGGTGCGGAGGACACTTCATGAGGGAAGCAGACTCCAGGCCACAGCCTTCTCTGGAGTGTGGGTAGCACCGCTGGGGACGCCTGAGTCGGCAACCTGAAGCCATTGGCCAATGTTACTTACCAAACTGACCCCTGCTAGGTAACTTATCCCAGGTTCTCAAGGATGAAGCTAGCAAGCAGCCTGGGCTGGACCTGGAGGGAGGGGCATGTCCCCCGAGACCCCAGCCTGGTGGAGAGACACTGGATGTGGGGTGCATGTTGGCTCTGTGTTAAGTGGGAGGCTTTGGGCCCAGAGCCCTGGAGGTGGCCAGTGGCTGGGTTGGGGCACCGCCAGGCAGGTGAGTTAAGCTGCCAATGAAATAACACCAGTTAAAAATGGGCACTTCATCAAGGCCTGAGTGCTTCTCTGGGCCCAAGCCAGCACTTCCCAGCGCAGGGCTGGGGGTAGGTGGGGCGGTGGTCTCCGAAGCAGCAGGATCCACCTTATCACCCTTTTCTTGGATTGGGGGGCGCTGGTCACCACAGTCTGCTGCTCCTACGTAGTCTCCTCCACCAAGGTTGGCTTAATGGCCACTTCAATGACTTCACCTTCCTTCCTGTCCGCCCCCCCCTCGGTCTTTCTCTAGGCCTTGCCCCCCATCTCAGCAATAGCTTCTCCTTCAACCCCAAATAGGACGTCAGGCATGGGTATGGGTATGTCACTTACCTTCCCCATGACAAAAGCAACTTAAGGGGGGAAGGTTTACTTGACACAAATGTGAGTAGATACAGTTATCAGGGTGGGGCATGCATGGCAGGAG
Organism: Zapus hudsonius; assembly: GCA_004024765.1. Taxonomy (NCBI): domain Eukaryota; kingdom Metazoa; phylum Chordata; class Mammalia; order Rodentia; family Dipodidae; genus Zapus; species Zapus hudsonius. The sequence goes on from PVHP010053335.1 coordinate 3,506, forward strand.
CTGGAGGCAGCTGGCCACACTATCCACAGTAAGAAGGGAGAGGGAGAGGGAGAGAGACAGATAGACAGACAGAGAGAGACAGAGAGAGACAGAGAGAGAACATCCACAGTAGGAAACAGAGATAACTGCTGAGGCTCAGCAATTATTCTGGAGCCCCAGTCCAAGGAATGGCACTACCCACATTTGCTGAGTCTTCGTTAACCTAGTCTAGAAAGTTCCTCACAGACAAGCCCAGAGGCTGATTAATATGGTGATTCTCAATCCCATCACAGTAAAATCAACCGGGGGCAGTGGTACAGGTCTGCAATTACAGCACACAATCCACTGAGGGAAGAGGATTGCTGAGCTCAAGGTTCAAGACAGCCTGGTCTACACAGCAAGACCTTATTTGCAAAAATATTCAACACCTACATGAAGGTGCCCCTGAAAATGATCCATGAACAAAAGAAGCTCAACACTCGATGTGTATTTTACAAAGATTTTTGTTCAGATATGAGGATGAAACTTCTGAACAAGGGACTTCCTTTAACCACTGAGCCATCTTCCCAAACCCAAGGACAAGGGACTTTTTTGCAATTCCTCCAAGGGGGAACATTTCCTTATTTCTAGGATGCCCAGCCTATGGCCTGCTGTGAGAGACCAGTGTTGAGGATCAGCAGGATGGCTTGGCTTATCATGGTGGCCATGTGGTTGGTCTCAGAATTCAGTGCACCCTGCCATGGGACACTGGTGAGGAGCACCACCCTGCTTGCTAAAGACTTGGAAACTGAAGGAGGTCCCATGTCACCCCTCTGTTGGCCTCTGAACAACTCTGCAGATCCCCAATTTCGCCCTCTGCAGACATCAGGGTCCACAGCTCCGGGTCTGTTCTCAACGCTAAGTGCTGTGGACACTGGGTACCTGGCTGGCATGTGCCCCGTGGCCTTTGCTTCCAAACATCAGGTCCAGCTGGGGGTTCTGCCTTCTCAGCTTCTCTGTCACCCCCAGGCTGACCCCGCAGGCTATGGGGTCTTAGGCCAACTTGATGGTGACAACATTGGGCGGTTTTCAAGAGCCCCCCTAGTGGGGAGCAGGGACATCCTAAGTGCTGGAGTTTAGATCTCACACGACAGTAGATGAGGATGTGTCTGTCAGCCAGAGAGAGGAAGATGAACAGAAGTAGCTCTTTCTAAAGAAGCCTCCAAAACAATTTCCTGGTGAGGGGCAGGGCTGGCAGGGAAAGGCCATGTTGGCAAAGCACTGGGCACCTGCATGAAAACTGTCCAAGTTCACAGAGTCTCAGAGAAGAAGCATCTCCACCACAGGCCTGAGGAGGCCACCAGAGCAGGTTCCATGACCCTAGGTGTCATGGTTTGATCCAGGTGTCCCCCACAAACAATTGAATGTGTTCTGATAGATCGATCCTCAGCTGATGGCAGTTTGGGTTTTACAACCTCGATGAAGCTGTGTTGTCAGGGGTGGGCTTATGGGGGTTATAAGCCAGCTCCCCCTTGCCAGAGTTTGGCACACCTTCCTGCCGCTGTTTGCAGTGCTGTGGCGGAGGTGATGTCCAGCCCTCTGCTCACGCCATCGTTTTCCCTGCCAGGATGGAGTCTCCCCTCGAGTCCGTAAGCCAAATAAACCCATTCCTCCACAAGCCGCTTTTGTTTGGGGTCTTCTGCGCAGCAACTAGAAAGCTGACCGCAACACTAGGTCAGCTCCGGGCAGGAGCAGGTTTCCCCTGCGGTGTAAGCTCACTCCATGGCCAGGAATCTGCAGCTGCCCAGTGCTTGCTGCGGGGGCTGGGTACTCAGTTCTTCGGGGCCAGACAATGGTTAAGGGACCTGCTATTCTGCCCCGGCTAGGAAACTAGCTTCATTCTGATGTCCTTGGAAAACAGCCCAAGTTCTGGTGTGAGTGGGCCTTTATCCTCACACCAGGGGGCACTGGACCTGTCTAGGGTAGGCTTGTGCCCTCTGGCTCTCTCTAGCTGGTGGCTCCAAGGTCCTGTTGGTGGGTCTTACAGGGAAGGTAGGCTCTGCATGAAGCAGCAGGGTGCTGGAAGGGTGCAGTGCCCCTTCTCGGCCCAGCATTCCAGGCGAGGGGGGCCCTCATGGCTCAGCCTCTCCCAACCCAGCATGGACAGAAGATTCTTTACCCAAAAGGCCATTAAGCTGTCACTGAGCATACGCCTCGGGCCTCTTCCTGCCAGTGTCTGACTACAGGCATGGGTGAGGGGCTCCCTTCCCATCCTTTGCTGCCCACTGAGTCACCACCATCCGGCCAGACTACCCGCACCGGCTCTGAGCTCATTGGCTCCACCATCAATCACCTGCCTGCAGGCAGAGTGCCGAAGACACTGGAGCTTGGCTGGTGGGGAGCGTGGGCAGCGGGCCCAAGTCCTCCTGTTCCAACCCGTTCTACGCATCTCACATGGTCGGGGGACGGGGGATGGTCCTCAGGGCCTGAGCTGCCCTGCCCCTCTGCTCCAGGCCACAGGGGACAACAGCTACTTCTGCAATGGCCTGAGCCTGAGTGTGCTGCCCATCACTATCCGCCCTGCTGGCACAAGTGCCCTGTTCTACCTGAAAACCAGGGTCCCCAAAGATCCCCAGCCAGCTGCCTGGCCCCAGACCTCACAGAACTCCCCACTAGTGGGAACCAGAGAAGCGACACGAGCCACTAACTGGCTGAGGCCTGTACAAGATGCTCACAGTTCTCCAGTGCCCCGCAGAGCAAGCAGACTGGGGAGGCGGCGAAACCTGGAGTGGCTGTCCCAGATGGCCGGTCTTTTCCTTTTGGCTTGGCTCCAAGAGCAAGGCCCCGCCTTGGTGGCCAGGTAACACCCATGGAGCAAACTCAGATAGGAGCCCGGTCTCCCTGGCCAGCAGAGGAGCCCTGCAGTCAAGGGGTCCTGGGAGGGGAGAAAGCCAGGTGAGGATCACACTCCTCTGCCGACAGACCCACCCAGGACACTCAGCAAAGGCTCTGAGAAGCGACTTGACATTGCAGCCCCCACCTCAGAGACACTGGGATCAAGGTGGCCTGAGAGCCCAGAAAGCCATCCGCCTTCTTTGGAGGTGAGAGCCAGGAGCCAGTGTCTGCACCGAATAACAGCCATGATGCTCAGATACAGGACAGCATTGCTCGGCAGACACAGAACTGGGAAAACGCAATCAGCTTCCTGGGGAAAGACAGGGATGCCATAGGTGCTGGCCCCAGAACGACCTTAGCAGCTGTGCAACAGTGCTCGTGTACACACACACACACACACACACACCATGCACACATGTGCACACATGTGTGCAAGCACACTACACACACCACACATGTGCACACATGCACACAAACACACACACCACACACGCACACACAATACTACACACACGGGCTGGAGAGATGGCTTAGTGGTTAAGGCACTTGCCTCCAGTGCCTAAGGCCCCCAGTTCAATTCCCCAGGACCCACATAAGCCAGACCCACAAGGTGGTGACCCTGGTGTTCTCTCTCTCTCTCTATCCCTACCTCTCCTTCTCTCTCTCTCTGTATCTCTCTGCTTGAAAATGAATAAATAAAATATTTTTAAAAAATACTACACACACCACACATGCACACACATATGCGTACACACATGCATAAAAAACACACACCACACATGCACACACATGCACACACATATGCATGCACACATGCGCACACATACTACACACACCACACACATCCACACACATGCTCTCACACACGCATGTGCACGTGCACACCCCACAGGGAAAGGAATAAAACATTCTCAGCAGAGAAATGGGAAGTACACAAAATAACAGATTTAACCAAATATAACATATGCGATAAAAATGCCAGGGATGGGCTCAATGGCAGAGGGCAGTGAGAGAGAAAAGCACGTGAACTTGAAGATGACAGACCCGAAGGGAAGCGGGCGGGCCTCAGGACCCAGTCAGGATTGGAGCTCCCGCTCACTGGGTTCTGGAAGGAGGCAGGAGGGGAGGCAACAAGTCATTGAAGGGACGACGGCAGAGGCACCCAAGTGTGGCGAAGACTTCGGGAGAGGATTTGTGCAAAGAAACGTCAGAATCAGGTCAAGGCGACTTTGAACGTGGCTGCAGAAAATACTCAGTTCCTTCACAAACAGGACAAGTCTAGTGACCGCTGGTTTTTTTTTTTTTTTTGGTTTTTCCAGGTAGGGTCTCACTGTAGCCCAGGCTGACCTGGAATTCACTCTGTAGTCTCAGGGTGGCCTTGAACTCACTCTCCTACCTCTGCCTCCCGAGTGCTGGGATTAAAGGCATGCACCACCACGCCCGGCTGACGGCTGGTTTCTTGATGGAACCGTGGAGGCTGCCGGATGGTGGGGCAGGGTCTTCAGAAAACATCTGCTCTCTAAGCGGTTCTCCATTGCAGGCTCTTTCTTTCCTTCTTCTTCCCCTCTCTCCCAAGCCTCTCCCTTCCTCTCTCCCTCCCTTCTTCCCTCCCTCCCTCCCTCCCTCCATCCCTTCCTCTCTTCTTCCTTCCTTGCATTTGAAGCAGGGTTGGAGCTTATTGAAAAATACTTTTTGTTTGACTTTTTGAAGTACAGTCTCACTCTAACCCAGGCTGACCTGCAACTCACTCTGTAACTCAGACTAGCCTTGAACTGGCAGTGATCCTCCTACCTCTGCCTCCCAAGTGCTGGGATTAAAGGGCACCACCACACCCAGCCAAAAGATGCTTTTAACGTAGATTTTAAGCACAGGAGTTAATAGAAAGAGAGGTATTTGGGGAAAGAATAATAAGCCTGGATCTGGGCTTCTCAAGGCAGAGCTCTCTCTCTCTCTCTCTCTCTCTCTCTCTCTCTCTCTCTCTCTCTCTCTCTCGTTCTCTCTCTCTCTCCTGCTTCAACCTTCTAAATGCTGAGTTGACAGACTCATGCCACCACCCCTGACTCGTTTACCTGTTTTCTTCTAAATTGTTGAATATACGGACAGAAAATTACATGTGCTATTTCATGCTGCTTTAAGGTCCATGGTCATATCCTTTTTAACTTCTATACTTATCTTCCCCTCTTCATATTTTATTATGTTCAAAATCAACAATAAGAGCTGAGTGCAGTGGCCACACCTAAGATCCCTAAACGCAAGAGGCGGAGACCTGAAGGTCATGGGTTCAAGCCCAGCCAGAGAGACATAATCAGATCCTGTCTTTTAAAAAGTCCTAACACCCTCCAACAATGTCGGGGTGACCAAGGTTTTCCATCCACCCTACTGTCTCTGCTATTCTCATCATCATGGCTCCAACATCTTGACCTCACAGATGTCATCTGCTGTGTCTATGATGCGGGCCAGGACAAGGGCCCAGGACAGCAGTGTACCCACTAAGTGGAGTAAGAAATCCATCTGACTATGCGCCATGGTGGTGGTGATGTAATCTGGCACCAGTGGGTCGTGAAGCCCGGTTAAAGTAAGATTATATGGCTGGCGATGGTGGGTCTCCAGACCAAGCTGCAGGGACAACCAACCCCACCGTGATGTGTCTCAAAACACCACTCCTCACTGCGTCTCTCATAACTGTCTGGACGAGAGAAGGATCTCAACTGTGGCTGCCAGGGAAGAGGAGCCTGATTTCCGGCCCAGAGGTGTTGGGGGCTGGACATCCTGGAGCCATGACTAGATCCAGATCAGAACTGAACCCCAAGCGGACCCACCAAAGCCCAGGTTCTTCGTGTTCAAAGCACGCAGGTGCCAACTGCTTTGGTTTGAGGATGGGCACAGCTGGAAAGGGACCTCCTCTGTCCCTTTGGCCTCAAGGTCGCCCACACAGGGAGGGCATTCCACCACCAAAGTGGCCAGTCCATCTTCCCAGAGCTGTACTCCTCGCTTGGCTTCTGTACCAGTCTACCCAGTCCAATGGGAGTTAACATCATTGATCTTTTCAAAGAAGCAGATCCTGAGTTAATTGATTTTCCCATGGCTTTTCTATTTTCTATTTCATTGATTTCTGCTCTGTTATTACTTCCTACTTTTTGCTTACATGTAGGTTTATTTTTCTTTATTCCTTTAAGGCAAAGCTTATGCCCATATCAGCAAACTATGCAAGCGATGGGTGAATGTGACCATCCCCCAACAATCCTGTGCCTAGAACAGGAAAGGGCCTTTTCACCTGACTTGTGATATTTATTTATCTAGTTAGTTAACTAGTTAGTTTTTGAGAAAGGATCTCACATCGCCCAGGCTAATCCCCAAATCCCTGTGTAATGTAGTTAACGATGATTTTGAGCCCCCTAATTCTCCTGCCTCCGTCCTTTCTAGGGCTGGGATTGCGGGCAAGCACCACCACGCCTAGCTCTGTGATCTTTTTAAAGCAAATAATTGAGAATTAATTAAAATCAATTAGTGTGTAAGAAATGTATTCCAAGTTCTGCTTTATCTATACGCTACAAATTTTGTTCAGTTATTTTTCAAATTAGATTCAAACTATTTTCTATCAGTGTTAACCATGTGCTTTTGACATTCTGAATCTGGGGTCTTGCTGACCCTGAGAGGGACAGTCGAGGACCCTCCCACAATGTCCTCCCTCCTCTCCCAGGGGCTCTCATACAGGGCCGTGAGCACCCAGCAGCCCCCACTCACTCAAGCCAGGCACCCACACCCAGGTGGGCTGGGATCAGACAAACCCATGCTGACCTGCTGACTCCACCAGTTCCTCTGAAGGGACACAAGAAAGGTCTTACCACAGCGTCCCTTGATGCTTCTGCTGCGGACCCCCACCTAAGGGTGGCATGCCTTCCTCTCTCCTTGAGCTGTGGCCAACTTTTAAACCTTTTTTGGTTTGTGTATATGTGTATGGTGCACATTAATGTATTGTGTGTTCATATGTGTGAGACCCGTGTGTGTAGGTCAGAAGTTGGTATCAGGTCTTTCTCTATTGCTTTCCACTTTTTTTTTTGTTTTTCTTTTCTTTTTAAATTGATTAGAAACATTGTATGGACACATCATGTGTTGGTACCATCATTTCCCTCCTCCCTGCCCCCATTCCACTGAGGGTCCTCCTCAGAGGGATTGCTGGTATTCTCTGTGGGGGGGGTGGGCTATGAGTTGATACAGCAGCAGTCGGTCATGTGGGAGGGGGCCAATGCCTCTGGATAGTCCCTCCCACTCTGTGGCTCTTACAGTCTTTCTGTTCCTTCCCTGGTGGGTGTGGTTTAAGTCTGCTTTAGTGTTGAGCTCTCAGCAGCTTCTGGATTTCTGCTGTGGTACGATTGGAGTCTCCTCAGTGTCTGTCTCCATCACCCTGGTGCAGGTTGTCAGGCTCGTTATGGAAGCAGCACTCTTGCTCATCTCGACAATTCCTCTGTG
>PVHP010053336.1:0-10805 GCA_004024765.1 Zapus hudsonius
CGTGGTGGAGCTCTCCTTTAATCCCAGCACTAGGGGCGTGGTGGAGCTCTCTTTAATCCCAGCACTAGGGGGAGTGGTGAAGCTCTCTTTAATCCCAGTACTAGGGGGAGTGGTGGAGCTCTCCTTTAATCCCAGCACTAGGGGGCATGGTGGAGCTCCCCTTTAATCCCAGCACTAGGGGCGTGGTGGAGCTCTCCTTTAATCCCAGCACTAGGGGTGTGGTGGCGCATGTCTTTGATCCCAGCACTTGGGAGATAGAGGCAGAAGGATCACTGTGAGTTCGAGGCCATCCAGGGACACAGTGAAATCCAGGTCAGCCTGGGCTAGAGCGAGACCCTGCCTCAAAACACAAACAAACAAACACAAAAAAAAACTGTGATGGAAACAAAGTCGTGGGATGGGAAAGAAGGGTGCTATATCCTCAGGGTGGAGTGAAGCCCCCTAAAATGCTTTGCATATTTGTTACAATTGTGTGTATGCAAAGTGATCAAGAGATGATTACCAGGCTGGAGTGATGGCTCAGCCGTTAAAGGCACTTGCTTGCAAACCCGATGGCTTGGGGGAGTTTGATGCTCAAACTGGGACATGAATCTGAAGTTCGTTCTGGTGGCACAAGACCCTGCTGCACGAATATTCACTCTCTGTCTGTCTGCCTCTTTATCTCTGTCTCTCCCTCAAACAAACAAAAATCTTAAAAAGGATTACCTAGATGAAGCCAGTCAATGCCTTCAGTAATCCATTACCTACATGCTTGTCTTTTGTCTCTGGGTACCTCTCTTTCTCTCTTTCTTCCGCTCTCTCTTCTTGAGGAGCATAAACAACAGATCTAAATCAAATGAATGTATGAGTCAGCTAATGGGAGCTGTGTCTTAAAGAACATATAAAAATGTAATTATATATTAGATGTTTTAAAAGTGTTTAAGACATATTGTCACCCCCAAAGTTCAAAATCTCTATTAAATTAATATTCTGGAAATGAATAATGAAAATACTGTATGACATTGTGAATGTACTTAAAACCACTGAATTATGCTCTTAAAAATGGTTAATTTTATGTTAGGTGTAGTCTATCACAGCAGAAATATTTGCAAATAAGAAAATAAGACAGTGTTTGTCAGATTTTTATGTGCATAGGAATCATTCAGGAGCCTCATTACAAAGCTGATTCTGTTGAAGCAGTCAGGAGGGTCTTATCAGAAGATCCTGTCAGAGGGTCCAGTCAGAGGGTCCTGTCAAAGGTCCAGTCAGAGCGTCCAGTCAGCAGGTCTTGTCCTGCTCCTCTGCATTTTTCACAGGCTTCCAGGATATCCAACTAATGGCCGAGGAGCACCCTAGTAGCAAGAGTCCTAATGGAAAGAAATCTTGGCATTTATCTCATTTCTGCCCCTCCTAACCCTCCTTAATACATTAGCGATCACTTAAAATCAGTGAGTCCTTATGAATCTTCCTGTTCTCGCTTGAGAATATAGTCTATAAAAACATAATTTTTAAAAGAAGCATGTATTTCGTGACAGAGCTTCTGTCATCACATAAACTCATTCTGCTCCTAGTAATGGATATTTTCTGGATTTCTTCGCTCTTCCAAACGAGGCTGAACTATACACGCCCACAGGCAGCTGTCTGAGTTCAGGTGAAGGACTGCACATGCGCACACGTGTGCACTGCTGGATGATTATTTTCTTTAGGGATGACACCAGGGACAGCACTCAGTTGAGAGGATGGTTGTCCTTTGGATTCAGGTTGAGCTGGCAGCCACCTGGGACCCTGGCATTTCTGCACGTGCTGTGATTCACTCCCTTTATCTTTCCTATCTCCTTCTTATGCGATTGTTTTTCTGAAATCTACGCGTGGGATTGATTTACAGAGCCTGTTAAATTCCATCGTGCTGGTTCCAGACTATTGTTATCACCTCGCAAGATAATTGTGGTTGTTGACTTTGTTATTTAATATTTTCCCCGGGCTCCTGGGTTTATGTTCTTTGCTTTGCTAAGCACACATCCATGCTTTCCTTCCGTGACTACAGCTTTCTGGGGGCCCTACGTGTGGCCAACATGGTTTCTCAGCACAGAGAATATAGCAGTGACAATAGAAACAAGCCCTGTTCCCCTGGAGCCTTCGTTGCATGAGACGACTGAGGCAAGGCCGTGCTCCATGTGTGGTATCAAGAGTTGTCCTGTCCAGAAGAGCAATCAGGCAGGAGGAGCCAGGACCCGAGGGGACACGTGCAGTGTTCGATATGGCTGCCGGGAAAAGATGTGGGAGATGGTGATGGCATCCGAAGAGGTTTCTGGGAAATTCGTTGAAAAATAAGGTGAAAGGGATTCTTGGATCCGGGTGCAGAGCCCTCCCCATAGAGGCTGCCATTAAATCCACTCCCTGGCACCTTGGAGCACAAGAGGTTAGTCCCCTGAAGTCCTCTGTCACTCACTCTTCCTTGATTTCTGCGCCGGTTCTTAAAGATGCTTCGGAACATGTGACAACTTAGATATTTGCTGTCTGCCATCTCTGCAGTCAGGAAGATGTCATGTTGTCAACTGCGGTGAGGGGTTGGGCCTGTGGGGGAAGGCTCAGGGGTCAAAGGTACTCGCTTGCAGAGTTTGCTGATCAAAGTTGGACTCCCCAGCACCCATGGAAAGCTGGATGCTAAAGTGACCCCCAGAACCCATGTAAAAGTCCGTCAGTCCAACAAGCCTGTGACAATGGGAGGTGGAGCCAAGGAAAGCCGAAGCTCCAGGGCCAGCTGGGCCTTTGCAGCAGCAAGAGACCCTGTCTCAGAGAAGGTGCACACTGTGAGGTTGACCTCTGACTCCACAGATGTTCTGTGCCACACATGTAGCCTTGCACACACATGCATGCAGATACATAGTAATGTAAAAACCCTCCTGTCATGGTTTGATCCAGGTGTCCCCCGCAAACAAATGAATGTGTTCTGATAGATCGATCCTCAGCTGATGGCAGTTTGGGTTTTACAACCTCGATGAAGCTGTGTTGTCGGGGGTGGGCTTATGGGGGTTCTAAGCCAGCTTCCCCTTGCCAGTGTTTGGCACACCTTCCTGCTGCTGTTTGCAGTGCTGTGGCGGAGGGGATGTCCAGCCCTCTGCTCATGCCATCGTTTCCCTGCCAGAATGGAGTCTCTCCTCGAGTCCGTAAGCCAAATAAACCCATTCCTCCACAAGCCACTTTTGCTCGGGTTCTCTCTGCGCAGCAACTAGAAAGCTGACTGCAACACATGGTTTGATCCAGGTGTCCCCCACAAACAAATGAATGTGTTCTGAATAGACCGATTCTCAGCTGATGGCAATTCGGGAATTAGAACCTCAGTAGAGCTGTGTTGTTGGGGGTGGGCTTATGGGGGTTATAAGCCTGCTTGGCCTTGTCAGAGTTTGGCACACCTTCCTGCCGCTGTTTGCAGTGCTGTGGCGGAGGTGATGTCCACCCTCTGCTCATGCCATCGTTTTCCCTGCCAGGATGGAGTCTCCCTTCGAGTCCGTAAGCCAAATAAACCCATTCCTCCACAAGCCACTTTTGTTTGGGTTCTTTCTGCGCAGCAACTAGAAAGCTGACCGCAACACCTCCGAAGTGGGGAAATGAGCTCAATGTGAAAAGACGCTTTCCCTTGTTGCCTTGGAGTAGTTCTCAGTGGTCACCCAGTGCCACCACCGAGAAGCGATGGCCGCTGTGGACAAAGGACCACCCAAAGTGACCAGGGGCTACTTTCGGTCCTCACTGACCTCGTCTAGAAAGTACAATGAGACTCAATCCTCTGGACGGTTACTTGTGGGGACTGTGGCAAGTGCACCTCTGAATGACCAGCACCTCTATGGCTCCCACTGCTTCAGCCCATGGGCATCACCACCTTTCACACAGGACCACAGCAGCCCCGTGCAGGTGGCTGTCCAGGTGCGCAGCAGCTGGGTGCAGGTGGCTCTCCAGGTGCACGCTGTGATTCTCGGGCTCGCCTGCAGGCTGCGCTGTTGCCGTGATTATGTCCACGTGTGCTGACAGGTTGGGCCAGGAGGCAGGTAGGCTGATCAAGGCAGCCCGGGGAGACAAAGGCAGGTGAGCTGTGGGCTCTGGGAGCAGGGAAAGCAGGAAGTGTTCCTTGGGGCTCTGTGAGGTCAGGAGGAAGTATCCCGTTGGCCTTTCTTCCCTGTAGAGGGAGTGAGCAGCCTTGATGCCCCTAAGACTCAGACCCTGAACTTGAGGTTTGAGGAAAAGGATCCAGGGCCCCAGGCGTTTAGGCTGGTGCAGCCTAGCTGTGTGGACTGGAGGGCAGTTCTCTGGCTGACCAGAGGCCCTGCGGAAGGGAAGGTGCCCCCAAGCCTGTTGGCCGGGGTGGAATTCCAACAACAGCCACCACGAAAGGCCGCAGGGGGGCTGTTCTGCACCCACTCTGGGGTTCCCTTCTTTGGGCCAGGTTTTCCCTTTTAAACCCCTTTCTTTCCCAATGCCCACGCTAGAGCAGAGTGGGCAAGAAATGTCTCCTTTCCTAAAAGCACACAGAGCCTGCTAGAGTTCTACCTTGGTCCAATGGCCCTTTGTTCTGCTTCTAGTGAGTAATTGCCCTGCTATGAAGGCTTATGCAACCCTGGCGGAGGGGAGTCACCGCCCTCCTGCCCGAGTGGCTGGAAGTATGTAATCCTCAGAAGCCATGACTGCGATTTGGCCTTGCGCAACGAGTAATTACAGAATCCAGCCGAGGCTTGCTCCTTATTACAGCCCCAGGCGTTTACCCCCAGTAGCTTTGGGTGCTCGTTAATATTTAATATTTAAACGGCCCGAGCAGCAGCAGCAGCAGCAGCAGAAGGTATTATAAGCTTCAGGGATGGTCGCAGGGCTCAGTCCAGGTCAGGGACGTAGGACACTGGGTAGAAGTGACCGGGCCCTGGTAGAGTTTCCTTGGGGACTTTAGTCCTGCATACGCCAGCCCTGGGGGAACGCTAAACTTCTCTCCTTCGCCATAGAAAAAGTGTTGAAACTATCAGTCCTCTGTTTTTATCTTACTTTTTGTGGAACTGAGGATGCTAGGCAAGAATTCTATTCTCAGACCCAAATTTCTCAATTACAAAACCAAACAAAAACTAGGTCTTAGAAACATCCTGGGTTTCAGCCCATTATGTTGTTAAATAGGCCTCAACTATGACTTTAATTTTGATTTTAAAAAGTAAGTGAAAAGTATTTTTGTGCTTTTTCTGGGCAGCTACCAGAATGTCAAGGGGAGGAAGGAAGGCTAGGTCTAGTCACCTCCCCTTGACACACACTAGGACAGACCCTGCCTCTGCTCCACTTGTCCGAAGCTGTGGCCTCTGGAAGGTCGGCCTCTGACCCCCATGTGTCTGACTCCCCTCTTCAGAGCCAGGCGCAGCTCTGTCTGTCTCTACGCGCTGGTGGCGCCTATCGCTGTGGGATCTGGGCACGGAGACAAAAACATCAGGCAAAATACACATTTGTGTATCAGGGGAGGAAACGTGCTGCTTCCTGGAGTCAGCCCGGACTTAAGTTGCAAAGGACTTTATCCCAGCGGTGGTTTGCAGAAACGAAGGAAGAGTGTGACAAAGAAGCCACAGCCGCTGTCGGGGAGGCTTGGCACGATGGCTGGGGACTGGAAATGCACCCCGTCTTCTCTGCGCAAGCAGGAAAGGCCTTCTGCTCAAAAGGATCTGAAAGCATGAGCTTCCCTTTCTTGTTCTTTCTCCTTCCTTCCTTCACTTCTTTATGCCTTCACGCTCATCTCCTTCTCTCCTTTTTCCTTTGGTTTTCTTTACTTTCAGCAAAGCCTATTTGTTTACTACATAAAAGTAATGCGCACCCATGGTAAAAATCTTCTGAAGCCAGAAGAAGGTGAAGCACAAAACATTTTTCTTCACCCCAGACCTCTCTGCTCCTCTGACCCAGAAGTTACTCTAAGCCTTTTTTAGAATGTTCTGAGTTTCTTCTGCAAGTGCATTCACATATGTCAGTGTGTCTGCTGATCTAGCCTTAAAGATTTTCAAGGTCATCAGCGGTCCTCCTCAATGTCCATGTATTGTTCTGCCTCTTGCTTTCCCCATCCGACAGTGGTTTCTCGCCAGGCTTCCAGACCAGCTTCCAGACCCTCCCACGCGCTTCCTAACTTTGTAGCAGCCCACAGTGTGGTTCTATCGGTAGTAACTGAACCAGTTCCTTGACTTGGCATGAAGTCTTTTTTCCAGTTGTGGGGGTCACGAGCGATACCACAACACACAAAGAGTCCGCGTGCACTCTGTGCAGCTGAGGGAACCTACCCTTAGCATAAACTCCAGCAGTAGAACTGCTGGGTCAAAGGCTATGTGCTTTTTACATTTTAATAGATATTGCCAAATTGCCCTGCAAGAAGGTTGCACCAATTTACAACCCCATTAACATTAGATGAACTGCCCATTTCCTCCTGGCCTCACAGACTCAGTTCTAGCAAAACATTAAGTCTTGGCCAATAGGCAACAAATGGAAGGCATTATCATTTTAATTTGCATTTTAATTATGAAAAATGAGCACGTTTCACATGTTTACAGCCTACTTCTCCTAATGTTTCCTTCTTTTAAATGAAACTATGATCTTGCCCACTCTTTTCTTAGTCATTTAAAAAATTGATCTATAAAAATGTTGATTTGCCATTAGCCTTTATTCACTAGGAAGGCTCCAGTTTTTTTTTTATCCTTGCCATATTTGAAACTAATGGAAGTTAGAAGTATTTATGGAGTTAAACAATCTGCCGCTCCTTTGGTAGCACTGAGGGTTTGTGTAAAAGTTGGCCTTAATTTCTCCCATGAGTGCTCTTAGCATTTGCTTTACAGGTACGTTCTTGCTACTTTCAAAGACTTTGGTGTAGGGGTGATGTAGGACTGGATTGAAGAAGGTCCTACTGGCTCTGCATAGCCTTGTCTATCAACCTGTTGGCAGTAGCGGCCTGCTGCCCAGGGGAGGCTTTGCACCTCTTGAAAAAGAATGCAGGTAGGCTTTGAATAAGGTCCAGGAAGCCTGCTTGCTTCATTCCCCTTTCTTCTATGATCAAAGACTCTGCCCTTTTCCAGTCAGGAGAACCCTCAGCTATCTTTGAAGGAGGCCTCAAAGAGCGAAGGGGCAGATGGTAAGAAGGTCGCGAGAACAATGGTGGCAAAGGAGCAACCCGAGTTAGAATGGGAGTGATCCCCTATGTCCATGATGTTAGCTCTGGCAGGCTTGCTCCTCCTTTAACAGTCGGAGCAGAGTCCCCGGGCTGATCAATTGGGCAGATAGAATCTGCCACCTTGGTTTATCCAACTCTGCTGAAGAAAGAAATAAGGAAAAAGGAAAAAAAGAGATACTGTTATTTCAACAGTATTTCTGCAGAATGTGTTTTTGGCTTAACAGATGAAAATTCCTATGGCGCTTCAGAACATCTCATATAGTATGTAGCCTAGGATTTTAAGTGTTCCTCTCATGGTTCCTAACTATGTGGGGTGTTTTCCTTTAAAAGCCAAGTAAGTTAACTGCACAATCAGTAACATTAGAGGCTTATATTTCTTGGCATGAATGATACAATATGCATGTTGGCAAAGATCCACGTGCCTTTGATTTGCAACATGAATAATGCAATCCTGTAGATCAAATTCCAGGGAATGTAGTTGAAGCTGCAGAAGGACTGTTTCCTGCAAGTGTCTACCTCATGGAAAATTATGTAATTTGTGTAATTCTAAGTTTATTTGATGAGCATTGATTTCATTAAGGGTATAATGTTGCTGCTCTTAATACTGATGACCATTTGTTAGGGATCCACTCTGTTCTGTGTACCGTATGTGGTATATATACATATATGCACATGTACTATGTACGTATAGTACATATGTTTATAGTACACGTGCATATCTATTTGTACACAATCTGTTTGTCTATCCTAATGTTAACCTTTGGCCCCTTATGAATAAGTCCTGCAGCCCTGGTTCCATTGTGTGTACTCTGTAGATGAAGAAAGACATCAGTCTGGTCAAGTACTGTGACCATTGGATACACTTGAGACCTAACCCAAGACTCGTTAATTCCAGATTCTGTTCCCAATGTTCCATCCTGTCTCTTTCCCCAAAAATAGTCCAGACAGAGCAGTGGGACAATGTTCAGTGGAACTTGAATTTTATGTCAATTTAAGAAATGAAACTCAATCCCACTCCCCTTCCTGGTATCTCCTCATGGGGGCTGTGATCTCCTGTTGCCATGGAACCTGCAACCCTAACGGTCCCAAGAGCCTCCACCCTGTCCCTCACTGGTATTCCAGCCACCTTAGGATGGTCCATGGGGAACCCCCCCCATCCCAGCCGCCTGGAGCTTAAGCTGAAGTGGAGGGACCAGGGAGACAGGAAAGAGGTCTGGTGGGAGTCTCAGAACCCCAGCAGCTGGCCCGAGCTACTGCTGACCACTCCCCCACTAGGGGACCCCATTTCTTGATAGCCATAATTCCCCTTTGAAGTGTCTGCACCCCTCCCCTCTCCTCTCCTTCATCACTCCAGCAACCTTTGAAACATTATTCTACGTTCACATACCAAGATACGTATGTATCATCATATCTTGTTCTCGAGTCCCCCCCCACCATGTCCCCCGACCCTTCCTGTTGGTTCCCTCTGCACTTTGCTTCCTGTACCCTGTCCATTCCCTTTTGGAATGGCGACATCCTAGACCCTCTCTTCCCAGCTTGCCTGGGACCTCTCTGTGCTCAGAGTTCTCAAGGTTTCCTCTCAGGCCCTGCTCTTGTCTCCAGCCCAGCGTGTCCCTCAGAGGCTCCCGTATTGCCTCTTCAGACTTCATTTCTCAGCAGTGATGCTCCCAAGGTCACTATGGCAAGTCAAACTCACTTGTCACCCTTGATGTCCCTGCGGGCTGGAGCCTCGGTGGGCGCGTCTTCTGACGATGCAGCTTCTCCTTGGCTTCACAGCACCGGCCCCTTCTCGCGTCTTTCTTTCTCTTCTAGAGTCCTCGTTCCTCCCCTTTTCCTGCTTTCCTTTCCTTTCTCTCTTCCTTCTCTCTCCTCTCCCTTCCTCTGCCCTCCCCTCTCTTCCCACTTCTCTCTTTCGGTGGTGCCCACAGCTTCTCTCCTTTCTCTGAGAACCCAGGCTGCACCCACATCCTTTCTGATCCTTCGCCGTCTTGTGCCAGGAGCACTTTGCTGCCAGCTGCAGCGCTTGCACTAATGCTCCTCGTGTTCACTCGTGCAAACCTGCACGTGTGCTCGAAGGCCCCTCTGCCCTGGGACTGGCTCAGAGGATGCCGGGGGCGAATTAGAGAAAGGCACACTTTCTTCAAAATGCTTTACTTTCCCAGCCAAATACTATTGGAATGGAGAGTCAAAGTTAAAAGTTCACATGAATGCTTTCCCCTTGATTTATGCACAAAGGTCCTGCGAGATTGTATTTCTGCACACAAGGGGGGTCGGCTCCTCGATGCTTGCTTACATGAATGTTCTCTCTCCCCATCCAGTGTCCCCCTTCTGACCTCCATGTCCAGCCGTCTTGCCGTCCTCGGGACGTGCCTCCGTGCCTGTCAGCACCTGCCTCAGCGCCATCGCCACGGCGGCTCACTGATTCAGACCATCCTGACTCACCTGAATGGGGCAACAACCTCTTGTCCTCCCTCTGGCTGTGCTGGCTCTGCTCCTCACAGAGCGGCCAAGGTTACTCTCGGAGAGAAGGTCAGACTCCAGCCAAAAGCACTTTGGTGAGTCAAGTAACTGACTCTGCTTGTGCGTATGTTTGTGTGGGTGTAAACGGTATAGCCATTATGGACATAGGAGAGAGGGTCACATATAGATTTAAAACAGAACTACATGATGGCCTAGTGATCGCACTACAGGGCGTTCATCCAAAGGGTGAAACCAGCTTATTGAAGAGATCAGCCTAAGTGTTATCAATGATCAATGGCTAAAGATGATGTAGTAATAAAAAGAGAGAAATCCTATCTTCTTTTTGACAGCATGGATGGACCTGAAGGACACTGTACAGAGAAAAGGAAGCTAGTCACAAAGGACAAATACAGCTTGGTGTCACTTGTTCACGGACTCTCAGAAGGCTCATGGAGTCAGAGAAGCAGAGCATGGAATGCTGACCGCCAGGGTCTGGGAATGTTGGTCAGAGGAACACTTCAGTTTTAGTTGAAGAACACTTCTGGTCATACGTTATACAGACTGGTGACTATAGCAAATAGTCATGTATAGTTGTGGTGGTGCAGACCTGTAACCCCAGCACTCAGAAGACTGAGGCAGGAGACTTGTAAGTTTAAGGCCAGACCGAAGTACACATAGTGAGACCTTGTCTTAAAACAACAACACTCACCCCCGGCTCTCAAAAAAAATAAATAAATAAAATGAAAAGAAAATTGCCTGGAGATTAAATCTTAAATGTTCTCACTACAAACAAATGAGAAACACGTGAGGTGAATGGATATGTTAATTATCTTGATTTAATCATGTCATAATATGCATTAAATCAAATTATCACTTTGTACACCACAACATACACAATAACAAACAAACCTTTGTCCCGAGTCCATGCTACAACATTCCCAAACACATAGGCCGTCTCTCCATGACCTCAGGTTTAATAGGTCTGCTTTGTTTATTGTGACATTAAGAAGTTGATCTCATGAAGAAGAAGACCTCTCTCTCCTCTCTCTCTCTCTCTTTCCCTCTCTCCTCTCTCTCCCTCTCTCCTCTCTCTCTCTCTCCCTCTCTCCTCTCTCTCTCCCTCTCTCCTCTCTCTCTCTCTCCCTCTCTCCTCTCTCTCTCTCCCTCTCTCCTCTCTCTCTCCCTCTCTCCTCTCTCTCTC
>PVHP010053337.1:0-10770 GCA_004024765.1 Zapus hudsonius
CTTCTTCTTTTTGGTTTGATTTTCCAGGTAGGTCTCGCTCTAGCCCAGGCTGACCTGGAATTCATATATAGCCTCATGGTGGCCTCAAACTCACGGCGATCCTCCTACCTCTGCCTCCAGTGTGCTGGGACTAAAGGCGTGTGCCACCAGGCCCAGCCTAAATCTTCTTTTAAAAAAAAAATGAGACTGGCATGTGGTTCAGTGGCATATTGTATGCTTGCCATGCTTGACGAATCTCCAGCGCTAAGGAAAAGTAAAAAGAAAAAAAAAAGCAAAAGCAAATGAGCTCACCTGCGAGCAGTGCTCTGAGGATGGAGCTGGAATGCTCCAGAAAGCAGCCAAGTGGGGCTGAGTGTGGTAGCGCACACCTGTGACCCCAGGACTTGGAAGGCTGAGGCAGGAATATCAGGTGCTTAAGGTTATCCTTGGCTACAGAGTGAGTTCAAAGCTAGCCTAGACTACATAAGACCCTGTCTCAAAAAAAAGGCACCATTTTGTGTGTGCCTTCCAGTCATAACCATTTGACAGTATGCTTTCACTTTGTGAATTCCCAGTGACCAATATCAATACAAGGGTTAATATCCCGTGAGTACTCACTCTGAGCCAGCACTGTTTATGGCGGTTCATTTACTTATCAGAACAACCTCTCAAAGAAAGTGGGGGTGGCTGAGTGGAGGTTAGGGGTGGAACAAGGGCTTTGTCGTACCCCTAGCCTGAGAAGTACTGCTCTGTCAGCCACATTTCCTAGACTGGAGTTGGAGGAGGTAAATTAATGACCCAAAGGTATTTTTTGTTTGTTTGTTTGTTTTTGGTTTTGGATTTTCGAGGTAGGGTCTTGCTCTAGCCCAGGCTGACCTGGAATTCACTGTGTAGTCTCAGGCTGGCCTCTAACTCATAGCAATCCTCCTACTTCTGCCTCCTGAGTGCTGAGCCACCACGCCCAGCGATGAATGACCCAAAGTTTTGTCATTGAGTTTTGTCATTGAGTTGGGTCATTGAGTTTTGCCTAACAAAGCTGGGCCTGGTGCAGACCTGTAATCCCAGGTACTCTCAGCAGCTGAAGCAGGAGGATCCAAAGCAAAAAGCCTGCTTGGACTAGAGTGAGTTCAAGGCTAAGCTTGAGCAACTTTTCAAGACCCTAGCTCAAAATAAAAGGTCCAAAAGGGTACTTGTCTGGCATGAGCAAGGCCCTGGGTTCAATCCCCAGCACCACAACAAACCCTCCTTCTCAGCTCACACCCCGTCTCCATGTTCTTGCTCCCCCAGCACTCATAAGACTCGGAGGGAAAGTTAGCCTCTCATCTGAACCTGACCTTCCAGTTACTCCGCTGGGGCCTCAAAGGTCAACATTGGTCTTTATCAGAGCTCATGGCAAGGGAAAGCACATGATTTTCTGGGGAAAAAAAAATCCCTAAACCTGTGCATTGTACACACCTATACTCCCAGCATCCAAGGGGTAGAGGCAGAGGATTTAAGTCAGAGGAAGTGAGACCCTGTCTAAAGAAACAGAGAAGGGGCTGGAGGGATGGCTCAATGATTAAGGTGCTGGCCTGCACCTTAGTACCCACGTAAAGCCAGATGCACAAAGTGGTGTAAGCATCTGGAGTTCCTTTGCAGTAGCTAGATGTCATGATGTACTCATTCTCTCTCGCGCGTGCGCAAATTAAATTAAATTAAATTTTTAAAAAAGAGAGACTTAGTGAGGGGGAGCCCTTAACTGGAACTGGGGATTTAGGGCCATATGCACCGGATCCCAGACTCTTGGGTTCCCAAGAAAAGATGCACTATGGAAGCGATTGACGGAGCGGCTACTAAAAATAGAATCTAGGTAATCCAGAATTGTTTACATCTGTTAACCTATACTGATCTCACTCTCCGATGGAGATTGTGTTTGTATTTTTCAGGATGCAGACGGCCCACGGAGGAAGATATCCAGCTGATCGGGGATGGGGAAGAGGAGCATTGGGGAACTGGGGATAACTCATTGTTTGCCCACTAAATAATGTAACTCATTATGGACAATAAAAATAAATAAAGTATTGATGTTGCTAAAAAATTAAATAAATAAATAAAAGCAGAAAAAAGAGAGAGAGAGAGAGAAAAGCTGGGCGTGGTGGCTCACGCCTTTAATTCCAGCACTCAGGAGGCAGAGGTAGGAGCATCACCATGAGTTCAAGGCCCTGTCATTCTCTACTGAAAACCTAATGGCTGGGGAGATCATAAACCCTAGGGGAGTAGCGGCTACTGTTGTCTGGCTAAATGGAGATATTATGACCACCAAACTGCCTTGTAGGCACTTTTTGTTTTTTGAGGTAGGGTCTCACTCTAGCCCAGGCTGACCTGGACCTCACTCTGTAGCTCCAGGCTGGCTTTGAAGTCATGATTCTCCTACCTCTGCCTCCTGAGTGCTAGGATTAAAGGCCACCTTGCCCAGCTATCTGAGCACTTTTTATGTTTATACCCATATATTAATGCTACCCTCACTTTTGGTTAGAGAAACTTTTCTTTTCAGCTGATAGTGACCACTGGAGTGACTCAAAAGTCACCATAGTGCTGAGAAGAAGTCACAGTGGAGTGTTCAGCGCTAAGTGAGACATCTTTATCACCCTCCAAGGCTCAGGGTCCATTGTGGAAGAGGTGGCAGAAAGAATGTAAGATCCAAAAGAAGGGTAGGGCTGCTTACAATGTAATCTTCTAGACACAAAATGACCTTGATATTCATGGCCTCAGAGTGCCCAACACTACCTATACAAGACTCTCATAATAGGAGGAAAAATGATGACATCAAAATAGAATTGAATAGAAAGGATTGAATAGAGGGGATTTGGGAGGGAAAAACAGGGGTGGTGGGAGGGAATTATCATGGCTTATTGTCTATATTTATGCAAGCTGTCAATAGAAAGTATTTTTAAAAAGCTAGGTGTGGTGGCACACACCTTTAATTCCAGCACAGGGGAGGCAGAGGTAGGAGTCTCAACATGAGTTCAAGGCCAGCCTGGGACTACAGAGTGAGTTCCAGGTCAGCTTGGGCTAGAGAGAGACCCTACCTGGAGAATCAAACCAAAAACAAACAAACCAACAACAACAAAAAAAAAAAACCCAAAGCATCATGGGTTGTCTTTTGCTATTGTCTTTATACACCAGTGTGTTCAGTATGCATGTGCTTTGAAAGGGTAACAAGAATTGGGGAGGGGGACAACTGAGGAATTCAATCCAGTCAATAGTGCAATCTTGCACAACGCTGAAAATGTAGTAGCAAACATGAGATGGGGTTGCTATGACAACCCCACTTAACTGACATTTTCATTTCCCTAGCATTTGTTCTGGGCAGGTGTGGCAGGCATGTGTCCTAAGGGATATGTGAGGATGGGGGTGTCCCATTTCCCCCATCAGTGTCTATCACTGGGGGGAGGGGATGGTAAGCTCTCCCAGACAAGGCTCTGGGAATTGGGGTGTTTAACAGTCAGGGCACAGAGGATCCACACCAGCAGAGCCAGCATGGCCGGGTAAAGGCTCATTTATGGACAGGATGCTGAGGCTCAGGTCGATGCCCAGCCCAGAGACGGTTGGGGTTGGGGTGGGGGTGTCATGTTGCACACTGGCTTGCAGAGCCAAGTTACAATGGGGGTGGAGGGTTTGGAAAACAATGGGATCTACAGGCAGCACAGCACAGGTTAAACCCATCAAGAAAAATGACCCCTTTTTTAATTTTTGAAGTGCAGGCATTTTTCTCATCATTCTGCCACCAGAGGACAAAGGACCAGAGACCAGACGCAGGAATGGAGGGAGAGTTCAACTCAGATTCACTTGCCAGGGCAACTAATGTCTCACTCCTTAGAGCAGCCCAAGGTGGAGAATGCCTGACAGGAGAGAAAGGCATCCTGGGCTTGGTGGGTCCTAGCAACCCGGGGGGGTTCTGAGGACTATGCTCATGGAATACTAAATGCCATCCATTCGGGAGTTCCTGACCCAGCCACCTGCTTACAGCCCTGCCTGCCTGCCTGCCTGCGCTTGTCTGCCAGATTTCTCTCTCCAAGGCGAGGCTGTGGACAAGACGCTACTCAGAAAGCACAGCTCCAAGTAGGAAAATATGAGCCGTGAGCAAATCATTTTTGCAGGGACAGGAAAATCTCTAGGTGGAAAATATTGCTTTTGTGTTTTCCCTGGGAGGAAAGAATGGGCTGAAATCATGACGCTGCTACAGCTTGTGTTTTGCAAAAGTTTTGCGATGCTTCTGAGAAGGGCATCGGGTTAGACTTTATCATAGCTGTGCTTAACCCGTTTCTTCATGGGTTGGCTATGTCATATTTGGCTCCTGAAACACTTCTGCCTCTTGGTGGCACCACAAATTTCATCATATAAAAATCTGTAGAAAAAAAAAAAAAACAACAAAAAACTGTAGTGTGTGTGTGTGTGTGTGTGTGTGTGTGTGTGTGTGTGTGTGTGAAACCAACAAAAAGGCACTGCCAGGTGCACATGTATTAAGCTATTGGTAGAAAGATAACTTGGATGAAGTGGCCCCATGGAAAATGCAAAGGAAGTCTGAGTCCCCTGATGCAGGGTGAGGGACATATTGAGCCTCTTCCTAAAAACAGAAATGGCATTCTGGGATGCAGCCTTATTTTAGGTGATGGTTTGATAGCAATAGGGACACACATGGGAACAAAAGACATGTGCTCTCATGCTCTTCGTCCACAAAGCTTGTTATCCATCCAGTTCCTCTGACCCCTTGGTAACAATGCATAGAGTGTGCCTGTCCCTTATCCCCTTGTTATCTGGCTTTACGTGGATGGGTACTGGGGAATTGAACTTGGGTCGTTAAGTCCTGCAGGCCAATGTCTTAACTGCTGGACCATCTCTCCAGCTCCAGTTTTTATTTCTATAACTGTCAGAAGTGGTAGAGTGGAGGCAGACATGACTCAGCCTGAGGAATTCCCTTCCCCCTTAGGGACCTCCACCTAGGTGAAGCAGATCTTTGACGATGAGCCATAAATGAAGCAGGGGAATTCACCCTGTACACCCAGGCTGGAACTCACAGCAATCCTCCACCTCAGCCTCCCCAGTGCCTCTATTAAAGGCATGAGCCACCACGCCCAGCTGATTGGAGGCTTTTAAAAATATATACTTTTAGCTGGGCATGGTGGCACATCCAGTACTTGGGAGGCAGAGGTAGGAGGATCATCGTGAGTTCAAGGCCACCCTGAGACTACATAGTGAATTCCAGGTCAGCCTGGACTAGAGCGAGACCCTACCTCGAAAAACCAAAAAAAAAAAAAAAAAAAAAAAAAAAAAAACACCAAAAAATATATATGTATTTTTGTGTGTGTGTGTGTGTGTGTGTGTGTGTGTGTGTGTGTGAGAGAGAGAGAGAGAGAGAGAGAGAGAGAGAGAGAGAGAGAGAGAGAGAGTGGGTTCGCCAGGGTCTCCAGCCACTACCAATGAACTCCAGATGCATGCACCACTTTGTTCATCTGACTTTAGGTAGGTACTGGGGAATCGAACCCAGGCTTTTAGGCTTGTCCAGCAGACATCGAAACTGCTGAGCCATCTCTCTAGCCATTAAAAGGCATTTTTACCATAGATTTTTAAACCCAGAAGTTAATACTCATAAACAAAAAGGCACTCAGGGAGTGAGTGAGACCCACCAGAGTGTGCGTATGGGCTCATGCACACAGTGTGTTTTGTCACATCCTCACCCCCACTCTTTCCCACTCCAGTTAGTCTCCTATTCCCAAGTGCATGAATTATTGTTTACAAATTCTATTTGATCTATTGATTCCTTTACTCCCTGAATGCACTGTGGAATGTGTGCAAATACCTGACCCATTCCTGGCTTGGGGCATCTGACCTCCAGTGGTCTGCCCCCTGCTCTGCATTCCTGTTGGGGGAGGCCGAGGGAACACAATCCTGTGATAAGAACAAGAATGAGGAGATTAAACACCCAAGGAAGGTGGATGTGGTCAGGGCCTGTGTGAAAGGGACATTTTTAAGACATAAAGGTGGATAGCAGCCAGCTTTGCAAAGGGAAAAGTGGGAATCTGCTGTGTGTAGGGGTCGTGAGGGGCCCAGGCAGCCTGGTGAGGAGGCCTCTGAAGCAGTACACATGAAGGTGGTGGGAGGTGCCTGGACAGACATCAGTATTTCCAAGTGCCTTTGGAAGAGGTTTGAGTGAGGGAACTCAAGAAGAGATGTTAACGCTTGTAATCCCAGCAAGAGACAAAGGCAAGAGGAGAGATGCAAACTGGAGACTCATCTGGTCTGCATGGTAAATTCCAGGCCAGCCTGGGCTACATAGCCAGACCCTGTCTCAGAACAACAAACCAATCAGGGGAGTTGGGGAGGGGCCACGTGCCTTCGATCCCACCACTCCAGAAGGTTGAAGTAGGAGGATCACAGGAGCTACAGCCAGCCTGGGCTACAGAGTGAGTTCCAGGTCAGCCTGGGCTGCCAGGACCTTATCCATGCTAGTCCAGCCCTCTATGTGACAGCTAGGGAGCTACGCTCCCAGCATGCACTCCTTTTTATCTGAGCAGCTGGGAAGACTGGGGAAAGAGATGGGGAATGTACCATTCAATCAGAGGAGTCTGTTAGAGTGGAATTCTCAGTGGAAAAAGATGGTGAGGAAAAAGGAAGTGCTTAAAACAGTGCAGAAACTGTCAAACTGACAGGAGTTGTTGAAGTGTGATGGAATTTTTAATTCAGGGGAAAAGAAAAAAAAAACCCTAACACTTAGATCTGAGGGTAAATAAACTTATTATTTCCAAGTACAAAGCACAGTATTATGCTAGTCAAAACACCTACATTTCCAAGTTATGGGAAATGCTATTAGATAAATTTTAGTGAAATACAAAATAGGACAAAATGGTAAGAGAGTGTCTACTTTTTGTGGAAGTTTTTTGTTTTGTTTTGGAGAGAGGCATTTCAGTTACAGTAGCATTTACAATCCTCAGCTTTGTATTGATTTATTTGATGCTAGGGATTGAACTGGAAATCACCCTCGCTAAGCATATGCTCTACCATAATATTCAATATCCTAAGGGAGGGATATGGACACCTGGACATATCGGAATTTGTCCCTGTGATAAGGCAGGATGAAAAGACAGAAAATTTGGGCTGAAGAGATGACTTAGTGGTTAAGCCATTTGTCTGCAAAGCAGAAGGACCAGAGTTTGATTCCCCAGTACCCACATAAAGCCAGATGCACAAGGTGGCACATGTGTCTGGAGTTTGTTTGCAGTGGCTGGAGGCCCTGATTCACCCATTCTCTTTCTGTCTGCCTCTTTTCACTCTCTCGCAAATAAATAAATATATACACTTTTTTAAAAAGACAGAAAATTACGGGCGCACGAGAAGGAAAAGGAGGCCTTCCCTCTAGAGTCTAGTTACAACCTCTTTTTTTTTTTTTTTTTGGTTTTTTCGAGGTAGGGTCTCGCTCTAGTCCAGGCTGACCTGGAATTCACTGTGTAGTCTCAGGGTGGCCTTGAACTCATGGCGATCCTCCTACCTCTGCCTCCCAAGTGCTGGGATTAAAGGTGTGCGCCACCACGCCCGGCTCTAGTTACAACCTCTTGCCAGCCAAGAATGCTCCATAACATTTGCAGTGAAGGTTATGTGTCTTCATAGACACAATATTTCATATAGAAATATTTTCAAATAGTTATGTTAAAATTGCAATAAGTCAGACATAAGACCTGAGTGTATATGAGCCTGGTAGAACCTCACTCCAGTCCTGGGTAGTTTTTTGGAATTCCACAAACTAAACTATTAACTTTTTTGTTTTTTTGGTTTTTCAAGGCAGGGTCTCGTAATAGCCCAGGCTGACCTGGAATTCTCTATGTAGTCTCAAATTGGTCTCACTGGGATTAAAGTCATGTGCCACCACGCCTGGCTTAACTATTAACTTCTGCTCACAGTGAAGTACCCTAACTTTCTGCATCCCCAATGGTCTAGTGTTTTATCTTACCAAGTGCACACCACACCTCAGGAACTATTAGCGCCCTCTTTAAATTTCTTTGTTTTTCCATTTAATTTTTGTTTGTTGTTTTTCAAGGTAGGGTCTCGCTCTAGCCCTGGCTGAACAGGAATTCACTATGTAGTCTCAGGCTGGCTTTGAACTCACAGTGATCCACCATCTGCCTCCCAAGTGCTGGGATTAAAGACATGCGCCACCATGCACGACCCAGTTTTTCATTTAAATTTTTAAGCAATTTTTAAAAATAATAGCTTCAAAACCCATCAAAATATTATATATGGCTACTGTAAAGTGACAAAAGGCCCTAGCCCATTCTCTATTTCTATGCTTGACTAGAAATAATAAATTAAAATATTTTTAATAAAAGAGCAATTGTATTAAAAACAATGTGGTACCTAGAATCCCAGCACTTAGGAGGCTGAGGCAGATAGGACAGAGAGTTCAAAGACAGCCTGGGTTACCAGAGAGAATTCAAGGACAACCCAGATTATATATCAAGACTTTATTTCAAAAAATAAATTAATTAAATCAAATGACTCAATAATAATTTAATAGCCAGGCGTGGTGGTGCACGCCTTTAATCCCAGCACTCGGGAGGCAGAGGTAGGCGGATCACCATGAGTTCAAGGCCACCCTGAGACTCCATAGTGAATTCCAGGTCAGCCTGGACTACAGCGAGACCCTTCCTCAAAAAACCAAAAAGCAAAATAATAATAATAATTTAATAATTCAATTTAATAATTACATTGAGTAATAGCTTATTGTACTAATAGCATGGGGTTCACTCAAAGCCCTTGTTACTTACTATCATCCAGTCTAACAACCCCATGAAGGAAGACCATTTGTCCCTCCTTAGAAGGTCCCCAAACTGGTGCTTCTACTTACCCACTACCATACAGCCAGCATGGGGCAGAGTCAGGACCCCAACCCAGTGACTGTATTGAATTCAAATCTCTCTAGATAAGTATCACCTAAAAGATTTAAAAAAACAATTAAGGGCTGGAGAGATGGTTCAGCGGTTAAGTATCACCTAAAAGAAAGTGAATATTGGAGCTGATGAGAAGATGGCTCATTGGTAAAAAGGCCCTTGCTTGTAAAATCTGACAGACAGGGTTCGAGTCCCCAATACCCAGGGGAAGCCAGATGCATAAAGTGGTTGGTTCATGTGCATGGAGTTCATTTGCAGTGGCTGGAGGCCCTGGTGCACCCATTTTCTCTCTATATATATATCTATTTATCTGTCTCTCTCTCTCTCTCTTTTTTTTTTTTTTTTTTTTTTTTGGTTTTTTGAGGTAGGGTCTCGCTCTAGCCCAGGCTGACCTGGAATTCACTATGTAGTCTCAGGTTGGCCTTGAACTCATGGTGATCCTCCTACCTCTGCCCACCACCACAGTGCCATTCATCAGTTTTAAGGGTCACAGTAGCTAAGCAGTACACACCCATTAGCTCCATAGTAGACAACACCGATGACATCTGGATCACAGTGACTGCAGGTGGCTAATCTGTCTATCTGCAGCCACTGACCCTTCACATGGGCCTGCACAAGTGTTCTGTGGGTGTCCTGTGGAGTCTCACTCTAGCCCAGGCTGACCTGGAATTTACTATGTAGTCTCAGGCAACTCCACCTTCAGATCATGGTGATGCCATCATTTTCTGAACACATGTCCCATGAAGCACCATGAGGTTTGATTACATTGCACAAACCCATGATCTTCCCTTTCCCTTCTAACCCCCTTCCCTACTCCTCTGACCACCCTGCTTCTTCACCCATCAATACCCCAAACCCCAGCTCTGTCTCCACAGGAATGGCTAGCTTGTGAATGAGCACTTTCTCCTTGGCGAAACTCCTCATTTCAGTAATTGACACACTACTGGCCTGGCTCCAAGACAAAGCAAGGAGCTGGGATCTGGACTTAGCCTGACTGGGTAGATGATTATTATTAGAAACAAGCTGGGCATGGTGGTGCTTGCCTTCAATCCCAGCATTGGGGACACTTAGGCAGGAGGAATCCCTGTGAGTTCAAGGCCAGCCTGGGTTTAAGGGCTATAAAATGAACTTCAGATCAGCCTGAACTAAAGTGAGACCCTGTCTCAAAAAACAAAAACAAAAGAAAAAAAAAGAAAGAAAGAAAGAAAGACAGAAAAACCACCTGGTACATCTCTGTGGTTTAGATCTCTGCAATCTTCAAGAGCGTCTTAAAGTACAGAAGACACTAGAAATATCTAAATATAATATATTCAGACATGCCTGCAGGGCCTCAAGCAAAACACCCACACTCCATCTTTCCTTCTTTATCTAAAGGACAAGTAAAGGGACTGCAGAGATGGCTCAGGGTTTAAAAGCGCTTGATTGTAAAGCCTGATGGTCTGATTTGATTCCCCAGTTCCCACGTAAAGCCAGATGCACAAAGTGGCACATGCATCTAAGTTTATTTGCAGTGGCCAGAGGCCTGGTGTGCTCATTCTCTCTCTCTCTCTCTCTCTCTCTCTCTCTCTCTCTCTCTCTCTCTGTGCCTCTCTCAAATAAAGTATTTAAAGTAAATAAACAGGGATGGAGAGATGGCTCAACGGTTAAGGTGCTTGCCTTAAAAGCATAATGAGAGACACGCCACGTCCCTCAGGAAACAAGGGTCAGGGTTTTCAGCAGGGATCCAGGTCGTGGACATAAGCTGCAGTCACGCTCTGAGCCGCAGACACCCCCCAGCACAGGATTCTCACCAGTGGAAGCTTCCATCGAGGACCGCGCTCGCCAGAGGCAGTGAGTTGTCACGAACCGGCAAGCCCGGCCAGAGCAGCCT
>PVHP010053338.1:0-10757 GCA_004024765.1 Zapus hudsonius
CAGCACCTATGTGTATTTGTGTGTGGGCAGGTTTTACCTTTATTATTCCTTCTACAGCTTTCACTAGTTCTCAAAACAAAAGTTGAATTTTTTTTTAGTTAATATGACCAAAGCATCACCAGTACAATAACCCAAATTTTTGAATTCAGTAAAATTTCAATTTCATTCAAAGTTTATCATAGAGGGCCTTGAGGTTTTAACATTTATTTTTTTTAATTTTGTAAATTTTCTGAAAAAACAAAGAAACAAAATCTAGGCTCTATTTCCTACTGGGGCAATGAGCAAGTTCATTTCGACCTGGGTCAGGCTCCATGTTGAGGGCCTCATAATAAACATGTTGTCTTAAATATCCACCACATATAATTACTGACAAGATGTGAAACAACATTTTGAGAAAGTAAATTTTCAAAATAAAATAAGGTTGCCCATTCCTCAGCACAGCTGTTTTCATCTTGGCACGTCCCTTTCCTTTCCTGTGACTGATTTCTGAAGTGGCGGCCCTAACAGAGATTCCATGGGCTTGTGAGAAATGAATTCATCATGGTTTCTGTCAGGAAGAAACTGCCTACATAGAAGAAACGGCAACTAAACTTTTAAGAAAAAAAACCAGCTCAACCCAATCACTTTTTCAGATATGCAATAGCCTTGACTTTTTATGGACCAGAAAGCAGTACTCAGTACTGGACATTTCTGTGCTTTTCACTCCTGGCCTAGTAATGATATTCATGTATCTATAGCTTGGCTTCTTTACATGATCTTTTACTAAATATGATTAAATATAAAATGCCCATAGCTCTCCAAATTTGACATTTCATCAGTTTTTACCTATGGATTTACATAAAAGTAGATACCTCCTCTATGTCCATTTTACCTTGGTCTCTCATGGGTCATACAAACTCCACACATCCGATTCAATGATGCATCACTTTTCAGCAAAGTTGTTCCTCCGTCTTTAGTTGATGTATTAATCTATGGCACCATTACATACATTCACAAAGAAGAAACTAACATGAGAGGCATCTTTTACTCAATCCTGTGATATTAACAAGGTTCAAAAAGCCTCTCTGCAACTTTTTATTCTGCAGGAATAACTCTTAGAGAGAGGAGAATTTCTATCCAGCTGAGTTGTATGGGTCTCAGCGTTTTGTCCTTTTAGATAAACTGGTAATCTACTAAGGAAGTTGTTTCATGAGTTTTAAGAGATATTCTAGCTGATGATTGAAACTGAAGAGAGGCTAGAAGGTCATCAAAGGTGATAATCTGGATTTTTAATTAAATTCTAAAGCAGGGAGAGAGGAGACTTGTGAGACTGGGTTCCTAAACTGTGGGGTTTTCACAAATTTTGGATTTGTCAGAATTGAATTATAGGAGTTGGGCATGATAGCACATACCTGTAATCCCTTCACTCCAGGCTGAAAGATCAGGTCCAGGCCTGTTTTGGTTAAATAAAACCCTGTTTCAAAAACATAAAGAGAACCGGGCATGGTGGCACACCCCTTAAGTCTCAGCACTGGGGAGGAGGAGGCAGAGGGAGGAGGATCACTGTGAGTTCCAGACCACCCTGAGAATACATAGTGAGTTCCAGGAAAGCCTTGGCTAGAGCAAGACCCTACCTTAAACCACCCCCCCCAAAAAAAAGGATAAAGAAAAAGTAGGAGGAGGGGGAGAAGGAGGGTGGAGGAGAAAAAGAAGAAAAAATAATGAAAGAAGGAGAACATTGTGGAGATACCATAGTTGATAAAGTGCTTGCCTTGCAAGCAAGAGGAGCTAGATTCAATTCACAGAAAGCATATCAAATAGCCAAGTGTGATGGCAGGCTTTGGTTTACCACCCGAGCTCAAGGTTCGGGGAGATAGGTGGAAACTTGAGAATTGCTGCACAGCCAGCCTAACCATCTTGGAAAGTTCCAGACAAGTGAGAGATGATGTCACAAGAAAGGTAGTTAAGAAGGTGGCCCTCTGGCCTCCACACATACATGCGTATATGTGCACCCCATCCACATGATCATACGCATACCCAGGCATAAAGAATTGAATTGTAGGACAGTCAACTGGTCTTAGACAGCTGGTGAGAAGATAGCCATATATTTAATCATAGAAGGATTGGTGTTAAGTAACAGTGCACTGAAAAAAAGGTGTACTTTTCTTATAAGCAGATAGAGAAAAATTCCTTTGTACTATATATACATCTATAGTACTATGGAAGAGTTCTACCATTTTATCCTTGGCATTCAATGTTTATTATGATTCAATCATTATATATATATAATGATTATATATATATATATATATATCATCTGATCTCTGAAAGTACCTATCTAATACCGAAAGAATAAAGGATTTAGACTTAGAGTAACCTTATATATCATCTTAACCTTCTTTCCTCTTTATTTCATAACTAAAATGACTTGAAGTCAAGGTAGTAAAGTGGCTTGTCTATGGTCATAACACTAATTAGTAAGGAATAGAATTCTACTCTCTTGTCCTTTCTCATAAACACTTTTTATAAGCTGCCTCAAAATTACATTTACACATACATATAATCTTAATAAAACCAGTGTTAGTAAATGCACTTATTAATGAATCTCAGTGGTGTCTTTTTTTTCTGTAAACAATATTATTTTCATAAGATGTGCCTTCTCAGAGGTGTTCCTATATGTCATTGTAACCTTTTAAGCATGCACCCCATGACCTTGAACTCATCATAGCCAAAATAAATATCTGCCGTCTCACCTTCTTGAGCTATGACCTTAACTGAGTACGCGTGCTCAGGAATCAGGCCCTTCCCACAGTGCTTTCTTGGGCTTCTCTAATATAATCTCTATGCGTCCTTGTTCCCATAGGGCATTTGTTTGGAAATTGTTCTTATTCTCTCTACATCCACTGCAGATAATAAAACTGTGTATTCATTTATTAACTGCTCACTTTCAGTATTCACCAAGATGTGAACTATGCTTAATTGAAACTTCCTAGTGCATGAAGTGTGAGGTCAGTCTATAGTGTTAATTATTTTGTCTTTCTTATCCATTTTTATAAATTATATAAACATATTTATAAGTAGCAAATATTGTGTAAATAGCAGCATAATTATAACCTGAAAATAAGGTTATATTCCATTTAATGTCTAATTTGCAGAATTTTCTTAATTCACTTTTAATAGTCAGATTACACTGATCTATATAAACAAAACCATATTATTTGTCCTTGCTTATCTACCATAAAATTGTAACACTATATAATCTCAGCTCAGGCTTACTTTTGCTTTATTCTGGATACTGCCATGTTTAAAATATTACATAAGAATCATGACATAATCAAGAAACCATTAGGAGCCTAACTTTAATAGAGAATATTCCAGTAATAACTTGCCAGGCTACAGTCATCTAAGTTAACATAAATATCATTTTCTTTTTTGAAAATAAAACTGATTTAAATATTTTTAAAAATCATTTTTATTAAATCAGAATAGACAGTCACCAAAGTACAGCTTTCACCATTTTCATAGCTGACATTTGTATTTTTTACCTTTTCTTCATTGTAAGATAATATTGAAATTAGTTATATAATAATATTTTGTTTTAATGATTAGTGACCATTACTTAGAAATAGAATGCAACAAATGAAGGTTAAAATTGTTTACATTGACATTATTTAGATTGTGATAATTTAATCCAATTTATAAAATATCTAAAATGCATATATTTCATGCATCATAATAATGAATAATATTCTTTAATTTCACATTTTAATGCTATTTTTAATCTTCTCTCATGGGGAATTTCCTCTCTGGAGCCATAGTGTTTTTTTGTCTTCCAATTTTGAAATGGCTTTTTGAAGAATTTTCAGAGTTTAGAAAAACTGACATTTTTTAAAGTTTTAAGCAGAATTGGTCACTATATTGGTGGATAATTGCACAATTACAGTATTCTTTCATACTTTCTACATGATCCAGTTAATATTTATGCCATTGATTGAATTCAATATATGAATTCTCTTTCCATCTTGTTAAAGATACTATTTAGAAACTCATAAGAGAATTTCTCTGATAATATAACTGCAGAATGGAATACAGCTCAAATTTATAGTCACATGGGACATATAACTATGGAAATACAGTAATTTTAAATAATGTTATCTTTCTCATAAAGTGCATGTTTTCCAGTTGGGTGCCATTTAGAAGAGCTTAATATTTATGATCTTCTAAGTCTGCTGTGCAGATGGACATTAAAATTGTGTAAGGGAAAATACAGTCTTCAGGTACTTTTGTGGTTTCAGATTAATTACCTGCAAAACAAATGCCTTTTAGTTTGCATCAAAGACTCACTAGGAAGGTTCCCATAAAAAGTAGTTTAGTCACTCTAATAAATATTCAAGAATGTGGTCATGATACCCAGTAAAGAAATGTACAGAACCTTGGGAGAATATAACTTTACAATCCTGACATTCAATAGATCACAAAGGCATAGTGATTTTGAAACAAGGTCTCTAAAACCAGATACAAATCTTAATGTCCCTGTTATATACCTCTGTATATGACTTTCCGGAACTTTGATGATCTACCTAAGCCTTTGCTTTCACATCTAAATAGAAAATTCTCTAAGGCTAATTGGAGCTTAATATGAAGTATCCTGAACTTTTCAAATAGTACACAAGGTGTCTGACACATTTTAAATCTTAACACATTTACTTAGACCAATTTATTCTAGTCTGGTAACACCCTATCATTATTTTTTCTGGTTATTTCAGCTTATGTTCCTGCAATGAAAACTGTTATGTCCTACAAGGTCAAAGAGCTATAGTGGAGAACACCCAATGTCTTTCTTTGGCTTTTGCATGTATGTGCATGGGGTATGCACATCTGCACACATCTGTACAAACACACACAGCATGTAGAGGAAACAAAAAGCAATATGTTCTAAACATAATGCCAAGATACTGTGATACATAATTTTTTTGATGTAAGTGGTTTAAAGTACTTAATTTCCCCCGCTACCCAAAATTTACAATTCATTACAACAAACATGCCTCGCTCAGAAAATACAATAAAGAAAAGAAAGAAAGAAAGAAAAAAAAAGAAAGAAAGAAAAAGAAAATGGAAAAGACTCTATGGTTCTCCCAGTAATTCCCTAAGATACAATGGCTTTTTCCAGAAAGACTCATTTTCATAATATTGATGTTTTTGAGAAAATATTGCATTGTGTTTTCACACATTCACAAGAATAAACATTATTAATGTCACTAAATATAAGAATTGCTATTTATTAATCTGTAAAAGAACCTTGGCAATTCTGGGAATTGAACCTAGAGTCTTGCATATGTTATTCAAACCTTGTGCCAATGAACTATCCCTAACCAATGATTAGTTTTACAAATGGAAACCTAGTGCTTCTGTTGGATTATCACATAATTTACTTCATTTGATATTTAAGACATACCAGAAACTATGGCAAACATAAAAAGGAAGTTTTTTGGCTAAATTTATACAGGTCAAAAAAATGTCATGCTGAAAACTTTTAATTACTTTTTATATTGTTATTATTTTTTATTGTCCATAATGAATCACATTATTTAGTAGGCAAACTATGAGTTTTATCCCCAGTTCCCAATGCCCCCCATCCCCAATCAGCTGGACATCCTCCTCCGTGGGCCGTCTGGATCAGTCCTTGGGGCAGGGGACCATGGATAATAGCCTAAGAGTCAGCCTGGTCCACCGGCCCTAGTATGTTGTTACTGAGGGGGGCCATGTCTCTGGATCATCTCCCCCACCAAGGCTCTCACAATCTTTCCGCCCCCTCTTCCACTCAGTTCCCTTAGTAGTGATGGGTGAGTATTAAGGCTGCTTTATTGTTGAGAACTTAGGGGTCTCTGTACTTCTTTTAGGTTGTGTTGAAAATCATTGATGTCTTTCTCATCGGCTTATCCTGTGTTGACTGATTGGCTGTGGCTATGGGTCACTTGTACATCCCATCACTCTCCGCAGGGTTCCACATGGATCCTTGATGGTAGATCTGGGGTGAGTCATCTCTTGCCAGGATGTCAGCTGTTGGCCTTGGTTCCTTGGTAGTGTTGGATGAACCACAGCCCTCTCAAAGCATTCTGAAAGATATAAACAGAATCTCCATCGGAGAGTGAGATCAGTATAGGTTAACTGAGATTTTCTGAATTAGCTAGATTCTATTTTTATTGGCTTCTCAGTCAATCACTTGCATAGTGCATCCCCCCATGGGGGCCCAGGAGTCTAGCTCCCAGTGCATATTGCCCTGAGTTCTAGTTCCAGTTAAGGGCTCCCCCTCACTAAGTGGAATATTTGGCCGATTTTAAAAGTTGTTGATTGCCTCCCCCAGGCCCAGGCTCCTCCATTGCACTAGTGCTCCTTTCTTGGTTCTCTGTTCTTTCCCAGTAGGAAGTGGGGACAGTCTATTCATGGTGTCAGACTGCGTTTCATGCCAGTGGTCTCTGTTTACTCAAACTGTTGTTGAACAGCTTCCCCTGGAAGCTTTTGCAGTGCCTTCCAGCACTGCACTAATTACCATCTGAGGGCTAGTTGCCATTCTGGACCTCGAAGGGTCTCTTGATGCTGATAGATGGCTTTCTGTGGTTTCTTCAGCAATAGGATCTTAACTCAGGCCTGGGGTGGGCATTCAAGAGTTTGACAGACTCCTGTCTTGTTTTTGGAAGTCATGGGTCTTTTTGGTCAAAATCTCAGTGAGGGAAGGAGCTGATGATTGGGACCAGGAGTTGCCAGACTCATCAATTTTTCACTGGCTTAGAATCTCTCCCCTTTTATTTAAGGCCTCTCTTGCCAGATGACACCCACTACTTGCTCAATAGGTTACAGTATGCTCATGAGGATTTTGTGATGTTGAACCTATTTTGGTTTCGCTTAATGCTTACGTTATTCCCCTCTCCCATCCCTTACCCCTCATTTATAACCTCTCAATTCTTTCTACTAGTCTGCGTAGAGTTTATGGTTAGCCTGGTTAAGGATTGCATATGAGGGAGAATATGCAGTGTTTGGCTCTCTGTTCTTCTGAGAGATCGCTTAGTAAGATCTGCTCCAAGTCAGACCATTCTTCTCTAAATTTCAATATGTCATTTTGCCTTTCAGCTGAAGAGAATTCCATCCTGTAAATATGCCATAGTTTTGTTATCCATTCCTCCAGGGAAGGGCATTTTGGTTGATTCCAATTTTTGGCTATTATGAATTGAACTGCTACAAAGATAGTTGCACAAATGTCTTCATCCTGAGATTTGACATCTTATGGGTAGATGCCTAATAGAGGGATAGCTGGGTCCATTGGTAGCTCTATGTCCTTAATCACTTTTTATATTGATTAAAACCTCATGTTACAGAGCAGAATGGATAAATGCTATTTAAAAACAGATGGAAAACAGGATATATGTCAAGTAGTGAAACTTACAACTTCTGTAATTATATCTTTAGTAATTTACTGTCACCTGACAAATCATCTAGTAGAACTTAATGACAAGTGATAAAATGACATAACAAAGTTGTATGTTTCAAGGTCAGAATGTAGATTTCACACTCTATTATCCCTGTTTCTAATTATGTCAACACTTGCTGAATGTCTGCAATGGGCAAAGGCTATGTCAGACACTAAGGTGATACAGATAATAGGTGTCTGCTCCTTTCCCAAAGGAGCTCACAACATGGTAGGGAGGCAAACACTTAAACCAAATTATTATAATGAAATATGATAATTGCTAAGCCAGACACATGGCCAGAGTGTTTACACACCAGGAAAGATACTTGCCCAGCTAATGACTTGAGGAGAGATTTAGGAATAGAATAGTGTTGGAATTAAGCTCAAGATTGAGCAAGTATGTCCAGGAGAATAAAGATGGGAGGAATGTTTATGCATTTTCCATTACAAGTGAGCATAAACTAGGTGATGCTTTTAGAGAAAAGATAGGCTATGCCACCAGAATATAAGGGAGAAATCGAGAGTATGGAGGGGATCAGACATGAAAAATAAGGGAAGGATTGCTGATAAAGGACATGTTTGCCAAACTGTTGTTCGTATTTCTGACTTAGATGGCAATTAAAGAAAGAATTATAGGAGAAGAGTGTCTACTGACTTTTCCAGCCACAATGTGAAGAGGAGAGTTAAAGATTTCCCAAGAACAGAAAGAACAGCTACTTGGTAAAAGCAAGTAGCGGCTCTACATTACTGCAATAGCCACCATGGAAGATGGGAAATGTGAATGGAGGAAACTGGTAAAAGACCAGAAAGAAAAATATGAGCTTAAAATAATCAGGTGATAGGTGAGTGTATACAAAATGTTGAAAGAGGAAGGGGAAAGGAAATAAAGTGAAAGTTAGGGTTAGTTTCCCCCCCTGGATGCTATCTAGTGAAAATTGTAGGAAAATGATCATAAAATGTATTAATTTTAATAAACAAATTTTGAGATAATGTGAGAATTGAGGGATAATATTTGAGAATCCCTTAGTCTGAATCTCAGTAGATAGAGAGCCTGAAATTTTTTGAATATCATCTGAATATCAGATTAAAAAAGAGTTTATTGAGAAATATTACCAGGAAATTATTATGCTGTCAAATATAACCTGTGTTTTTATACCAGTTGTTAGAGTTGTGCACCTATCAATTTACTAACATAAATTTAATATCATTTTCAAACAACTTCTCTCTATACTACATTAAATCTAATTCTCTTGACCTAGAATCAGTGACATCCAGTAGCAAGAAGCGGATTCAACTGTCATTTATTTATTTGTTATTACCATTCTCCCATAAAAGGAACAGAATTCATCAGCAGAATTACTGATTCTAAGAATGAGACATAGAAAATACAAAGTGAGCCTAGAACATAATGTCCTGAGAGAAATTAAAGAAATGTTCCATAGAACAAATAATAATGCTATTGGTATTACCATAAATAAAATAAATATTGAAATATTATTATTAAGTGAATATGCAAATAAGTGAGGAAAAGAGGCAAATATTTTTCAGAGTGATCTCAATATATTAATTTAATGTATACTTCTTCAAAGAGAAGAAAGTTGATTTTCTTGTCCTTGAACAATAACTAACTTCCAAAGAAGAGAAAACAGTTTAAAATGAAACAAAATGAAACAAAACAAAACATGTAGCATATGAAACACTGAAAGATATCACCATACCCAGCTTTTAAGATTCAAGTTACCAGAGCGAATTCACAATAATATCACATACCCCCTGAGCCAATGAGCATGGCCCTCTTATTTTAGAAGCAATCAATAGTAGATGATATCTCTTGGCTACTCTAATTAGAAGAGGCAACTTTATCATTTTATTTAGAGTCAGTGTTCTATTTAACTCTAAATTATTTATGCTGAACTATTTGGATATAGAGCTAGCTATGTTTTGGAAAATGAGAACTACATAAAATTAATTCTAAATTACAATTCGTATACATCTCACATAAGCCCCGCATTTCTCTGGAAGTACCATTAAGCCAAAAAAAAAAAAAAAAAAAGACCATGGTGCTGCAAAAACCAAGAGAGACTTAGAAATGCTAACAGATTAGGAGCCTATGACAGCATATGGACAAAATAAAATGTGCATTCTTGGAAGGAATCTTGGAACAAAATAAAGGATGTAAGTGTCAAAGTCAAATACACATTAGAAATAGTATTGTGCTGTTGACAATTCCTTAGTTTTGGCAAAGGTAACAAACTTATATGTTATTATGGGAACCTTGATCAAGATGTTTTTTAAGTAAGGTCATTCTGTGGCTGACTAAGAAGATATGTTCTTTAGAGTACATAATTAATGGGCATATTTGTAGTTCTGGATCACACAATTCACGAGTGAGTTAGAAGTTTTGGCTTTCTCTGGCATAGATCATTTTGTAATTTTATCTGTTGAATTAAAAACGAAACTTCCCGGATGAATTTTACGGTAACAGTTTCAGGAAAATTCTAATAATAGTTTGTTTTCCTGACATTCTGTTTACACAATAAGGATATATGACTGTGTACCACCATGTCCTGAGAAAGTTCAAAGTATTTTGCCAAGGAAATTAAAAACATGATGAATAACAAATGTAGTAGTATTAACATTAGTGAAACATTGGGTATTTTGCCATGTATCAAGATGGACAGCATCACAAGCATTTTCTAACCAAGGAGGAAGATGAGGTGATGTAATACAATTCATTTTCATATTCATTTCATATTCATTCTCTAAAAAATATTTTGAGTCTCTATATATCCCCAAAACCACATTATGTTCCAGTGATCACAAACAGAATGTACCCAGTCTATTCTACTGTAATGAAGCACAAACTATTCTTTAAATTAGACCATGTACCCACAGGCATGACAAGCTAGTGTGGCTGCAAATGTCCCTTATGATTAAAATATGCCTGGCAATTTTACTACATAAGAACCATGGTCTTTTTTTCTTTTTCTGTTTAATGGTACTTCCAGAGAAATGCAGGGCTTATGTGAGATGTACATGAATTGTAATTTAGAATTAATTTTATGTAGTTCTCATTTTCCAAAACATAGCTAACTCTATATCCAAATAGTTCAGCATAAATAATTTAGAGTTAAATAGAACACTGACTCTGAATAAAATGAAGATAAAGTTGGCTCTTCTGATTAGAGTAGCCAAGAGATATCATCTACTATTGATTGCTTCTAAAATATTAAGAACTTTTTCCCCAGAACACATGAATGGAATAAACTAAGGCAAAAGCTGGAATCATTTTTCCTGGCAGAGATGATTACTG
>PVHP010053339.1:0-10809 GCA_004024765.1 Zapus hudsonius
GAGCCCAATGGCTGGGGTGAGAGAAGGCTCCAGATTTTCCCCACATGAACCTCTCCTTCTCATGATGGGAGCCCTCTGTTATCTTTTCTTCTTCTGTTTGTTTAGCTGAACAGCATAAGTTCTGTTAAACTCTCTACATTTTTCTCCCCACACTGGTGGCTGGAGAACTCTGTAACTCCCATGTTCCCTTAAATAAAGTCTCCCACTATACCTTAATATCTTGTTGTCTATGATTTTAATTCTTTAACTTTGTAGACAAGAATTCGGGTAGTCCTTAAATTTTGGGGTGCATTGGAATTTTTGCTGGACATGATCTAAATTCTAACCCCCAGCTCACCCTGCTACATTCCCACATGGTGTGTCTGCCATTCTCCATGTGACATTCAAATGTGACTTTCTGGATCTGGGTGTGTCTAAGGCATGTCTGTGAATATAGTGTTGCTGTGTGACCATTATGTTAGCCAACTTCCTGGTACAAACTATCTGAAATCATTAACTTATAAAGAGAAAGGTTTGTTTTGGCTCACAGTTCTAAAGGTTACAGCCCATGATTTACTTACTGACGAGGCTGTTGGTGGAAACCTAACAGAGTGAACTTCTCACTTCATGACCCAGGAAGCAGAGAGAAGTAGAAATATAAGAGCGTGAACTGAAGTTCCCCCCCCAAAAAAATCCTACATTTAAGACATTTTCCAAGGCTAATTGATTAAAATTTTGATGAACGTAAATAGTTGGAATGTTGCAAGTTTAGAACTAATTTATCTTGGGCTATCTTTATTCCCAAATGGCCATGCATTGCCCAACCTCTATGTATGGTTATTGGTAAATCCTTGAATAATGTAGAAACAGACCTCTAACTTTTACCAATCCTGAGGCTAGAATATCATCAGATATCATGAGGTCTCCCATAGCTCCATGGGTTTGAATACTTAGTCCACAGTTGTTGGTACTCTCTGGGAAGGTTGTGAAGCCTTTGAGAAGTTGAACCTTCCTGGAGGAAACATGTCACTGGGGGCTGGCCTTGGGGTGTTACAGACCAGCTCAGCTTGCTCATGCTACTTCCTCCCTACTGATGAGACATGATGCCCAGGCTTCCCCCAGCATGATGGGAAGTAACTGCTACAGCTGACATCTTACAGCTTTGCTACACTCTGCCTGCCTGGTGTTTCCACCAATGGATTTGAAGTGTCCTGATTCATGACTTTCTTTATTCTGTTACTATAAAACTTCATTGAACTGTTACCACATTGAGATATGTTTATTTATTATTCATTTATTTAATGTTGACAACCGTCTCACAATCCCCTTTGAAGGCATACCTCCAAATGACCTAAGAACCTCCTGATAAGTGCCATCCTTTAAGTCCACAGCATCTCTCAATAATGCCAACCTAGGATCCACCCCTTCAACTCATAGACCTTTGCATACCTTTGGCAAACACTCATCAAACCATAGCACCATGCTGAGTTGTGAACTCTGTGTGTGCACATGTCTTTGTACAACTGTGTGCACATGTACCATGTATACATCAGGGGTGTATCTAAGTGTATATGTGACCATTTATTTAATATTTACCAAGCGTGTCCCATAGGTCACACCATATTCTAAGCCCAGAGAAATACAAGAAGCAAAAAGTCATTCACCTGAGGTTTTATATTGTTGTGTTCATGGGAGTGTGAGTGCCCCACACATGCTATTCATAGCTAATTATTTAAACTGTATCTGCATGTGTGCAAACATAAACCTGTGATGTTCGCATTTGCAGCCCCCACAAAGTTT
Organism: Zapus hudsonius; assembly: GCA_004024765.1. Lineage (NCBI taxonomy): Eukaryota > Metazoa > Chordata > Mammalia > Rodentia > Dipodidae > Zapus > Zapus hudsonius. Next base: position 1,780 of record PVHP010053339.1, read on the forward strand.
TCTTTCCATTCACAAGTATACTCTATATGTGGGGAGTGAGGGATAGGGGTTCAGGGATCTGTGTGATAAGATTATTCAGGACTCTGAACAGCAGTGATGGCTCAGTGAGTAAAGTGCTCACTGTGCAAACCTGTTATCCTGAGTTTAGATCACCAGGACCCATGTCAGGTATGGCAGCATGTGCCTGGAGGTCCAGCACTGAGACAGGAAGCAGAGGTGAGAGTATCCCAAGGATCGATAGCAAGCTAGTCCAGCTAAATTAGCAAGCTCCAGATTAACAAGAGACCCTTTATCAAAAGAATAAGTTAGAGAATGATTGAGAAAAACATTTTGTATCAACCCCTGTTCTCCCCACACTCACAATATGTATACATACACAGATATGAACACAAATACATTTGCAACAAAAATAGTAAATTTAAAATAAAATAAAACAATGATTACATAAAATAATATAAAATGAAAAGGGTCTGGGGAGATGGTTCAGAAGCTAAGTGTGCTTGCTTGCAAAGCCTGCTAGCCTAGGTTCAGTTCCCCATCACCCACCTAAGCCAGATGGATAGCACATGTGTCTGGAGTTTGTTTATTGTGTCAAGGCCCTGATGCGCTCTCTCTCTCTCTCTCTCTCTCTCTCTCTCTCTCTCTCTCTCTCTCTCCAGGGTCCACTTTGGCCCTGGGTTTGCAGAGAACTTTGCAACCTAGAGCACCTTGTCTACCAACCATACTGACCCAAGTTCCCAAGTTCTGGATGAAGCTCCATTGTTGGAGTAGAGGGGAATTATCCAGAAATTTTTGGGGAGTCCAGAATTGGGACAGTGACTGTCCAAGATGGCACACAGATGAGTTTCTCTTCCCCTTCTGATTGCCACCATGAGCCTTACTCACTAAGGAAATATACGTTCCATATTTGAAGAAAGATGTGGTAACCCCATTGAAGGAAAGGGTCCAGGGCAGAAGGAAGTGGTGGCACGCATGGCAGTGCAATTTTATAACCCCAATACTCAGAAGGTAAAAGCAGGAGGATCAGGAGTTCAAGGCCAGCACCAGCGCCTTGAGTAGGCTCATCCAGAGGTAGCAGATACCAAGGAGACCTCAGACCCACCATAGTTATAAGAAAACATAGCTTATGACCTAGCCTGAGACCTGAGATGGCGTCATCTTTATCACACCCGCCAGGGCCCCAGAGATACTAGAGAGGAAATGGCAGATTACATCCTGAGAACTACTCTCACTGCTAGTCTGAGAAGCGCCTTCAGGGAGGTGTCAGTCGACACAGAGACGCAAATGCATCAAAGCAGAAAGCAAACTGCTGAGAGCGCAAAACTAAAGACTTCTAGCACATCCTCCAAGGCTTGGGAACATTGAGGAAGAGGGGCAGAAAAAGTGTAAGAGTCACAGGGTGAGAAGGAATATCCTGAGGCATTTCCCACCCCACAATAAATATTGATAACCTCACTGAGGAGGGGGAATATGATCAATTTGCAATATATTCATTTTTTAAAGTTCTCAATAAATACTTTTAATGGGCCGGGGAGATGGCTCAGCAGTTAAAGGCACTTGCTTACAAAGGCTTCGATTTCCCAGTGTCTACGTAAAGCCAGATACCCAAAACAAAACATGCATTTGGAGTCCATTGCAGCAGCAAGAGCCCTGGCTCGCCTATTCTCCCCCCCCTCAAATAAATAAATCAAGTTTAAAAACAACGCTACACACATGAGGCGATGGTTCAGTCAGTAAGGCACTTGCCACACACACATGAAGCCCTCAGTTCAGTCTCCCAGAACCCACGAAGGTGAGCACCTACAATAATCCCAGTACTCAGAAAAGACTCCCCAGAGCTTCGGCAAATCAGTGAACCCTAGGTTCAGTAAGAGATGCTGTCTCGAATAATAAGGCGGAGAGCAACTGAGGAAGATCAGCCTCTGGACCTCCAGCCTCCACATGTCTACACACATCCAGCCACCCTTGCACACACATACGGACACGCGCACAAAAGAGGCAATCCTCACAGAAGTCCTATGGCCGTCTTCACTAAAGAACCCACACAGAGCCCGCACCGTTGAACCATCTTGTCATTTTAATCAGCCCTGATTTATTTCAAGCCCCCAAGCTGGGCTCTGCTCCCCCCCCCCCCCAGCTCTTGGGATCTCAGGAGACCTTCAGGGAGCAGCAGCGCGCTGCGGTCCAGTCCATGCGGGCGCACTGGCAATGACACGTGGCTTCAGCGCGCACGTCCCAGGAGCCACAGGCAGAGCCGCACGCGCAGCCGGTGACTGCAAAGCCTGCACAGGGGAAGCGGGGGACTGAGAGGTGGTGGCAGTGGTGGAGAGCTGGGTGAGTGGACAGGACCTGGGGAGCACGGACACTCGTGTCCTTAAGGAAAGGGGGACCTGGAGCTGGTGTGGGAGTGAAACTAGAGGTTGGACCAGAACCTAAGACAGTAGATTCTGCAGCTCCAGTCCGAGTCAGGAAGGATGAGTCCCAGGGATTTTCAGTAGCCTGAACAATGGGCCTTCGCACTTACCTTGAGGGCAGGTGGCCAAGTCTCCCCTGGAGGTGACGCTCTTGCAATCCAGGTCAATGTTCTTTAGTACCTCTAAAACTGACAGGAAGGAAGACAGAAGAGATGGTGAGACCAAGTTACCCCCTCCATCATTTTACTAGGAGGCTTCTGGGCTTGGTGTTAGGCAAGGGATCAAAATTTTCTACTAATTAAGGAAAGCCATTATGATAAATAATGAATGCATGCTAATAAAAACAAAGCCTCCCTGAAAATTTCTACTATATGATCCAGCTATACCACTCCTGGGCATACACCCAAAGGGTTCTCTACTGTACCCCAGAGATACCAGCCCATCCATGTTCATTGCTGCTCTATTTATAATAGCTAGGAAATGGGATCAGCCTAGATCCATCAACAGATGACTGGGTAATGAAGTGTGGTATATATACACAATAGAATTCTATTCAGCCATAAAGAAACATGAAACTGAAATTTTCAGGAAAATGGAAGAGTCTGGGAATCATTAAGTAACCCAGACTCGGAGAGACAACTGCAGGCTGGTATCTCTCATCTGCAGATACTGCTTTCAGTATTGACATCAATGTGCATAAGACGTTGTGAGTGTGGTCATGAAACTAGAAAGGAAACAGAGGAGTCGCTGAGGAACACGTGAGACAGGAAAGTAGGAAGGAGGCTGCGGGGACTGGAGGAATTCGGAGTCAGGAAGTCAGGCAAGGAGAGGCAACAGGAGGAGCAACTGGAACAAATCACAGGGCTGGAGAGATGGCTGCATAAGTAACATGCTTGCTACGAACACATGAAGACCTGAGTGCAGATTCTCCAGAACCTACATAAAGCTGGAGAGCATCTGTCATCCAGGGACTCCTATGGCAAGGTGGAGACTGGAGTGTTTCCTGCAGCTCCCAGGCCAGCCAGCTCAGACTGTGCAGCAATGAGCAGCAAAGGCAAGGAGCAACACTTGAGGTTGTCCTTCTGAGCCCCACATGCATGCCATGCACACATGCACCTGCACACACATGCACACGTGCACACAAAGCATGTTTGAAAACACCATAATGAAACCTTATACTTTATAGACTAATTGTAAAAATAAATGAGTGGCCCAGGAGATGGCTCAGCAGTTAAGGCACTCGCTTGCAGAGTCTGCCAGCACAGGTTCAATTCCCCAGCACCATGTGCAGCAGGAGGCAAAGTGGACCATGAATCTGAGACCCCAACATGCCTAAGACAATGGGGGCAGAGCCAGGAGACCAAAATCTATGGGCTAGCTGATCTGACTTTCACTTTCAGGCTGGAAATTTGAGTTCAGACGCCCAGCGTGGTGGGATGGCTGCCTGCCTTTAATGCCAGAAGGCTGGAGGCAGAGGCAGGATCCCAGAGCAAGCTGGCTAGCTAGACTAGCTGAATCAATAGGATTTGGTTTCGAGCGAGAGATGCTGTCCTCATATGCCAGGTGGAGCCAACTAAAGAAGACATTTAAAATCAAGCTCCACATGTATGCACACACACACACACATCACATCACATGTATGCCTGAGTCCAGCACTCAGGAGGTAGACACAAGAGAATAAGGACTTCAAGATCATCTCTGGTTACACAGCAGAGTTTGAGGATGGTGTAAGATACATGAGACTGTCTCAAAATGCATTAAGAAAACTTTCTTCAGAGAGCCTGGAATGGAGCTTACAGCAGACATCAGGCACTCAGAAGGCTGAGGCAAGAGTGTCATGAGTTTGAGGCCAGCCTGGGTTACAAAGTAAGACTTTATGTCAAGAAGAGATGTTTCTGAGGTTGGAAGAAGCAGAACACTTGCCTAGCTTGCACAAGACCCTAGATACCATCCTCAGCTCTGCCTGGAGGTAAGCGTTTTGAGTAAGGCTGACACAAGAGGTAGCCTGTGAAGCCACCCCAAAGTAGGGCTGGATGAGGTTGGGCATGGAATTGGAGAGGGCCAGAGGGGGGTGAGGTTGAGGTTTGGTTAGTTTTGGAACTGGGTAGAGGTAATTTCCAGTCAGAGATGACAGAGCTCTGAAGCCCTGTTGAGGTGGGCATAGGGGTCTTTACTTAAGGAGCTGCTGATCTTCTTCTCGATGGCATCATCCACGGAACACAGGGATGTGCTGGCTGATAGCAGCCCCAGAATGGGGAGGAGGACAAGCAGGAGGGCAAGACCTTTCATCATGCAAGGACTGCAAAAGACAACAAGAAAAAATAAAAAGACAACCGAGCATACAATGTATCTAATTACTGTCAATAAATATGTGGGGGGAAAGAGGAGGGAAATAAAGAACCAAGAGTCCCATCGCTGCGCCAGACGTTTTAATGTTGGGGAGGATTGAAAGGGTCCCTGTAGGGGATTTCAAGGTTCCACAGCAGTGATGGCAGAGGCAGAGGAAGCTTACCTAATCAATGGGCTCAGTGAGACATGAATCAAATCTGGCACACACAGTTCTGTGCCACAGCTCCTATTTGTAGGCCTCTGGGTGTGGGGCTTCCTGTTGAGTAAGAAGTACCTCACACTCCCTTCCCACATCCGGGCCCAAGAGGAACAAATTCCTTCTCCCCTTGTTTCCAAAGCCCTTCAGTACCTAGCCCTCCAGGCGTCCTGGCCCTGCTGAGGAGGTGATGTCTAGGACCAATTCCAGAGCATGCTGGGAAAAGCAGGTAGAGAATCAAGACTTTGCCAGGCTTGGAGATGCAAACAAAGGTAATGTGGAGCCCTGTATGACCAGTCCACACCATGTTTGCTTGTCCTGAGGTGCTGGGGACTCACATTCCAAGCACACGCTCTACCAAGAAGCCATATTCTCACCCCTCACCGTGGATCCGAGGCAGGTCCATGCTCCCAGACCCTCACAGGAAAATACTGTGCAGGTGCCAAATTTTCACTTTTCACTGTGAGACAGGGTCTCACTAAGTTTCCCAAGCTGCCCTTGAACTCCCTCTTGTGTATAAACTGGCCTTGAACTTGGGATCCTCCTGTCTAAGCCCCTTGAGTAGGTGGAATCAGAGGCCTGCACCAACAGACCTAGATTTTGACCATGCTTACACATAAACACCTATTGTCAATAGAATGGATAAATATAATAACAATTTGTCTTTTCTTGCATGTATATGGACATGTGTATATGTATGGTTACACATGTGTGGGCATATATATGTGTATGTGTCTGTGTGTGTGGAGGCCACAGGACAACCCCAGGTGTCTTCCTCAGAAACACTGTCCCACTTCTTCTTTAAGACAGGATCTCTCATTGGCCTGGAGCTCACCAATTAGGTTAGACTGGCTGCCCAGCAAGTTCAGGGGATCATCCTGTCTCCACCTCCCCAGTGCTGTGATTGCCTGGCTTTTGAACAGGGGTGCTGAGGACTGAATTCGGGTCATTATGCTAACTAACTTTTCATTCTTCTTCCTTCCAGATGCTGGCATCCACCATTATATTTTCTGTCTTTATTAATTTGTCCACTGAAGGGCTGGAGAGATGGCTCAGGGGTTGAGGCACTTGCCTCCAGTGCCCAAGGCCCCTGGTTCAATTCCCCAGAACCCACATAGACCAGACCCACAAGGTGGTGGCCCTGGTGCTCTCTCTCTCTCTCTCTCTCTCTCTCTCTCTCTCTCTCTCTCTCTCTCTCTCTCTCTCTGCTTGAAAATGAATAATAAAATATTTTTTAAAAATTGTCCACTGAAGGGAACCTGTATTGTGAAGTTGCACAATATGCATCGTTTTGTGGCTTGGCATATTTCACTAAACATAACCCAGAAGAGGTATTGCATAAACAGATGGAAATGTTCTATGTTTGACTTTTTGAGGAAGCACAGTTTGTACTTTCTTGGGGGACAGGTGATTGAGACAGAGACGCTGTAACCCAGACTGGCCATGAACTCACACCAGTCCTCCTACCTCAGCCTTCCAAGTGCTGGATTTACAGGTGTATCATGCCCACCTTCTTTGCATTTTTGTTTGTTTTATTCTGTTTCTGAGACAGGGCCTTGAACTCAGTATGTTGTGCAGGAGGACATTGAACTCATGATTCTCCTACTTCTACCTTCCAGATGCTGGGGCTTACAGGCATATACCACCATGTCTATATTTTTTGTTATTGTTTATGAGGGGGATTGTTGTTTAATTTTATTTTTAAAAATATTTTAATTATTTATTTGCAGGGAGAGAGAGATAAAAGATGGACAGACAGGGAGAATGGGCATACCAAGGTCTCCAGCCACTGTAAAAAACTCCAAATGCATGTACCTCTTTGTGCATCTGGCTTTTATGAGGGTAATTAGGGCATCAAACTGGGGTTGTTAGGCTTTGCAGGCAAGTAAGTGCCTTAACCGCTGGGCTATCTCTCCAGCCCTGTTGTTTTATTTTCGAGATAGATATTTATGTAATTCAGGCTGGACTCAAGCTCTCAGTGGCCCTCCTACCTCAACCTCCTTAGTGCTTGGATTACAAGAGTGAGTCACCACACTCAATATACACTTTAAATTTGTTCAGTAAAATATAGTCAGGCCTGGTGGCTTGAATCCCAAAACTATCAAGACTGAGATAGTAGGATTAAAAGTTCAAGGTTAGCCTCAGCTACAAAGCAAGTTCAAGGTCGTCTTAGGCAACTTAGCAAGGCTCTGTCTTAAAAGAAGTTATTATTATTATTATTATTTTGTGTATGTGCACATGCTTTTTTTTTTTTTGTGTGTGTGTGTGTGTGTGTGTGTGTGTGTGTAGAGAAAGGCCATGTGTGTGGCATGCACACAAAGAGGTCAAAGAATAATTTTCAGGTCAGTGCTCACCTGTTCACCTCATGGGAGGCAGGTTTTCTCTCTCTGGATTCTTGCTTTGCTTTTCTTTCCTAGGCTCCTGTCTCCACCTCCCATCTCATAACCATCTGGGATTGTACATGGGCCTGGGGATCAAACTCAAGTACTCTAGCTGGAGCAGTTGGCACGTTTTCTACTGAGCCATTGTTGGGCACCACTAAACAAAAGCTGAAGCTATGAGGGGACAAATCTGGGCTATTAAGCATAAACTGCAGCCTCAGATAGGAAGGCTGAGCAGGCCTTCGCTCCGAGATGCTCGGTCCAACCCAGGACACAGGACTAGAGCTAAAAAGCCTAGTCCTTATAGCCTTGAAGTGGAGCAGAGCCTGTCAGGAGCCACTCCCCCTTTCCAGGCATACAGGAATGCTGATAAGCCCTGGGTTTCATGTCCTCACTACGCGGTGATTTACTGCCCCCAAGACTCCCTTGAAGGTCACAGCTCCTCTGCAGCCACCTGTAACATGCCTAAAGTCACATAACTCCCACCACCTGGGGCTGAGAAAGTCCCCCCAATTTATCTATGCAAACCAGGCATCAGCAGGTTACTGGCCCCAGCCAATCCTCTCTTGACCCATATCAACAAAGGAGTCCCTACATGCTAATGAGGCATCCACAGGCTACTTTGCCCCCACCAATCCCTTTAATGTTTGTCCTCCTGCCCCCCCTTCTCCCTCTTGCATAAAACACCTACTCCAACCTAATAAACAAGCTGTTCACTGAAACTGTCTCCCAAGAGTTCTTCCTCTTGAGTACTCACAGCTGTCCCAAGACTGTCCACCCAGCTCCATAGATAAACAGGGGTGTTGATGCACAGCAACCCCTCAAGTAATCCTTGGACCCACAAGCCATCTCTCTAGCACTAAAAGAAGTGTATTTAATTTTTTTTATTTATTTGCAAGGAGAGAGAGAGACAGAGAGACAGAGAGAATGGGCACACCAGAACCTCTTGACATTGCAGGTGAACTCCAGACACATGTGTCAATGTGCCACATTGTATCTGGCTTTACAAGGGTATTACTAGGGAATTGAACCTAGGACATCAGGCTTTGCAAGCAAGTGCCTTTAACCAATGAGTCATCTCTCCAACCCCCCTAAAACAAGTTTTTAAAAGGAGATGGGGATGTGGTTCAATGGCAGAACCCTTACCTAGTATATGAAAAGCAATAGGTTTAATCCCATTACAATTTTAAAAATTAATATTTAGAGATGCAGAAAAAATATATATTAAATTCAGAAATAGAGGTGCTACTTCTTACTTCCCTAACATGCAAAAGGCCCTGGGTTCTGTCCCCAGCACCACTAAATATATATCTATGAAATTCAAATTCCAGTGTCCATAAAGTCTCATTAGAACAAGTGTTAGGGTAAAAACATAGCTCGCACTTACCAGGGAATATGGCATAGTTATTTTGAAGCCAAATATGAGTAAGCATGGTCTTAGAACTCAGTTTTAAGTTACCATAAATATTGTGTTCTACTATGCGGAAGAGGGGGCGGAAAGATTGTGAGAGCCGTGGTGGGGGAGATTATCCAGAGGCATGGCCAGGAGAACCTGGCTGAATACTAGGCTATCCATGGTCCCCTGTCACAAGGACTGATCCAGACGACCCATGGAGGAGGTTATCCAGTGGAGGGGGGAGGGGGGGCAGCGGGGAATTGGGGATAACAGCTCATTGTTTGCCCACTAAAT
>PVHP010053340.1:0-10775 GCA_004024765.1 Zapus hudsonius
GAACAGATGCCAGAAGACTCTAAGGATGTAGCATGAGGAGTCATGCAACTCAGATTGTAGTCAAATCATCCTTAGTACCTTGGCTGACAAAGATTTCTGATGCTGTGTACATTCACATCCATCATGATACAAAGAGCTGAGGCAAGCTTTGTGGAGGGGTGGCCTTCAAGAGGACACTGAGAGAAGGCAAAGAAATCACTGTGACCGAGGAGAGCATTGAGGGAGGTGCGAGTGTGGGCTGCAGCGGGGAGAAGTCTGCCACTAAGCAGTGGAGATAATCAGGAGACAGAACATCATCTCAGACACCACTCACAGGAGTGAGCTGTGTGCACATAGCTCCAGAGGAAAAATACTGGACAAAAACATTCCACTCTGGGCTGGGGAGATGGCTCAGCAGTTAAAGGCAAAGCCTGACTGCCCAGGTTTGATTCCCCAGTACCCATATAAAGCCAGGTGCACAAAGTGGCACAAGCACCTAAAGTTTGCAGTGGCAAGAGGACCTGGTGAGCCCATACCCACTCTCTCTGCCTCTCAGAAGGAGTCAAGATGTAAGGAAGTTCAGGGGAGCTAGAAATGAACATCCCTTCCTGTGTGGGCAGGGCAGGAAGGAAATTCCAGGGACTCGGGAAGCCATTAAGTCTGGGATAGGGTTTCAAGACCACCCTAAGGCTATATAAAGGGGAAGGAAATTTCTCTCCCTTGGCTGTTTTGTGTGTGTGTGGTGTTGGTGATGGCTTCTCTTTGCTTGGTTGGACGTGTAAAAGGGGTCAAGCCTCTTTTGCCATTCTGGAACTAACCCGAGATCTGTAGCTTCAATAAATCCTTTCCTCCCATAACTACCTGGTTTGGAGATTCATCTCAGTGGTGTGTTGCTGGCTGATTACAGCTCTACAGTTCAAAACTGGCATAAATCTGCCCCAGCAGTCAATGCTACCATTTCAAAGCTTGCATTCATAGTAAGTCCATGTAAGTCTCTTAATCCAAAAACACGATACAAATTATATCATTCCAATAATTTTAATATTTTCTCCTGTATTCCATATGCTATGGAAATAAAAATGAGCGAGACCCTTACCCTGGAAGAGCCTTGAGGCCCAGTAGGTGAGACCTACCTCTGTGTCTTTCTGGAAAGACCACCTTAGCCTAGTGTGATGGTTTGATCCAGGTGTCCCCCACAAACGTATGTGTTCTGAATGCTTGATCCCCAGCTGATGACAATTTTGGAACCAAGTTGGAGGTGTGTTGTTGGGCTTATGGGTGGTGTAGCCAGCTTCCCCTTGCTAGATTTTGACACACCTTCCTACTGCTGTTTGCAGTGCTGTGGCAGAGGTGATGTCCACCCTCTGCTCAGGCCCTTGTTTTCCCTGCCATCATGGAGCTTCACCTAGTCTGTAAGCCAAATAAACCCATTCACCCCATCAGCCACTTTTGGTTGGTTTGTTACAGCAACAGGAGATTGACTACAACAGCTTTGGTACCAGAGGGTGGGTGGGATCTCATTGCTAGAGCTCTGATTCTGTGGCTTTGACATTTGGATGAGCAAGAATGTGGAAGGACTTGAAACCTCAGCCTAAGATGCCTTGCAGTGCTGTAAGTACAGCTTAGTGGACTATTCTGGTCAAAGTGGAAAGACCTGAATATAGTAAGAACTATGGGCTGTGAGGCTTGGCTTACGAGGGGGAGAAAGAACTTTGTCAGGACTGGTCTGGAGGCAGTTTGTGTGAGAGGCTTGCAGCATCCTGCCTGTGTCCCGAGAATTTGTGCTGGGTTTCATTGCATAAAAAAGAACTGGTGTGAGCAGATGGGGATGACACAGAAAGAAATGAAATCTTTGGGCCCAAACTGCTACCTGTTCAACTGCAATTGCTTGAGAGATTACAGCCATTGAGATTAGACCAGGTGATCTGCATTGGGACAGCAGGAAGAATGCAGATTCTTTGAAGAAAGGGACATGAATGCTGATAGCTTTATTTCCCCCCTGGATTAACAAATTGGTAGCCCACCTGGTACTATGGAGTATACCAAATTCAGGAAGAGAGGGTCATTGGACTTGCAACATGGTTTGTTTTTGGAAATGGCCATGGGCAGTGCGAAGCAGGTATGTTGGATTGCCTGTGTGGAGGCCCGATGGAGCCATGAGGATGAACTGTGGGTTGCAGTGGAGACCCAGTGACATGCCAGGACTATGGGATGGCTGCCAAAAAGAGCTGTCTGCACTGGATGATTTTTCCCAGACTGAGTAGCCGAGCTGGAGGGGCAGAATCAGAACTCCAAGAGACCCATCACTGGATATTATCGGACTTGGGGTTAGAGTTTAATGTTTGCCGTTTGTTTTAAATCTTGTATTAGTTCAATGTCTGCTAATCCCCCAAACCATCTTCTGCAGTATGAATGTTCTGTGCCATTGTTTTTTGTTTGTTTGGTTTTTTTTGGTATTATGATGCAGTTGAAAGAAAAACTGTGGGGACTTTTGGAGTTGAGCTAAATGCATTGCATTTTACATTGTTATGATTGTTTGTGGGGGCCAGGACAGGTTGTGATAGTTTGATCCAGGTGTCCCCTGAAAATGAATGTGTTCTGCATGCTCAGTCCCTAGCTGATGGCAGTTGATGGAGCTGTGTTGTTGGGTGTGGGCTTATGGGTCTTATAGCCAGCTTCCCCTTGCCAATGTTTGGCACACTCTCCTGCTGCTGTTGTCCACCTGATGGTGGCCAGGAGGGGATGTCCACCCTCTGTTCATGCCATCATTTTCCTTGCCATCATGGAGCTTCCCTTCAAGTCCATAAGCCAAAATATACCCATTCTATCTGCCACTTTTGGTTAGGTTCTTTGTTGTAGCAACTAGAAGGTTGGTAAAACACCTAGTATGAATGAGCAGACATGGTGTTATGAGTAGAGACAGGTCCCTCTCTTTGGAAGTTTTGGCAAGAGCATAGGTGAGAAAGGTGGATGGATCACAGAGGAGTGTACGGGGTGAGTGATGGGGCGGGGGGCTCCCAGAAGGCACACAGCGCAGCCTGTAAGTCTGGAGAAGAGTGATCTGGAGCTCCTAGGAGCACAGCAGCCATCTGCTAACTCTGGTGTCAGGAAGAGCGAGCAGGAGGGCGGCGTGGTCTGTGGTATAATGCACCTCCCCAATCACCACTCTTTCCCTCTTCTCTTCTCTGCATCCTCTTCCTTTATGCCCTGCTTCCCTGTCCTTGAGATTTTCTTCATCACGGAGCTGGGTGTGGAAGGGCCTGGGAAGAGGAATGGAGCTAGAGACGCTCACATGGCTGGGCAAGTCACCATGAGAGGAAAATTTTCTTTTCAAAATTTTATCCATCCATCCATTATTTGCACGTGTGTGCCTGTACATCAGGGTCTCTTGCTACTGCAAAGGAATACCAGATGTTAGCATCACATGGTTTGGGAACTGAACCCCATTCAGGAGGCTGGCAAGCCAGTGCTATCTTTCTAGTCCCACTTTTTCCATTTGGAAAAGTACCCAATTTACACCAAAATATTAACAATCCATTCAGTGTGGGAAAGTATAGGTTAGTACCCTGGCAGAAGACTATTTCCTAAGACCTGCTGGAGTGTCAGTGATACAGACACATGCCACAGGCTTCAGACCCTATCTATGCAATGAGACCTGGACCAAAACTGCACAGGTGAGTTAAGACACACGTAATAGAAATGCAACTTCAAGTCTTAGGTTCTCTGCTACTAGCAAAATATGTCAACACAGAAATAAACTACCTCAGGAAGAATGTACCCCAAAAGATGCAAATATGCCAGCTCTTAGGATCAAAGCTAAATTTCTGTTTCTCAGAATAACATAAACCATTCTTCAAAAGTAATGCCTTCTTGAAATTCAATTTTATAATGAAGAAAATAAATCTGTCATTTTATTTAATATTCATTCTTAAGTTACAGTTATGTTCTTATAATCTGCTCCTAGTGGATCTTATTAGAATCCTAAAAGCATGCAATACATACAGTAAGATCTACATTCTCAAGTAAATTACATACATGATATAAATTCACCAAGAAAGAATTCCAATGTGAGAATTCAGGACATTTATTTTTTTGCATGGAGATTTTACTACTGTATCACACACACACACACACACACACACACAAAATCCACAAGGTGATAGTAATAGGGAGTGAAAGACACTAAATAAGCATATTAAAATGTCTACAAATGGGCCTTTTCTTTTTAGACAACAGAATATCTCCCATCCTTGGCATCTTCTCACACTCACCTAGCACCACAGATGCAAGGAGTTCAAGTAAACACGTACAAACCTAAAGCATGCACTGAATCAGATTTACACATTGTGATCTACTCTATGGATGCAAATATACTTCTTACATTTATTACTTCTTAACATTTTTACATTAATTACCCTGCAACATTCTGGAATTTTACCATTTATGCAGAACAACTTTTTTTTTCTTTTTGGTTTTTCGAGGTAGGGTCTCACCCTAGTCCAGGCTGACCTGGAATTCACTCTGTAGTCTCAGGATGGTCTCAAATTCAAGGTGATCTTCCTACCTCTGCCTCCCAAGAGCTGGGACTAAAGGCGTGCGCCACCACGCCCGGCTCAGAACAACTTTTGAAGGATAAATGAAACCAGCTTCAATGTTCAGCTCCAGGCTGGTCGGTTAAGTGGGGGAATGGCAGCATTCTGAGGTCATACTGAATGACAGTGGTGAGAGCTACATCAATCCACATAAAAATGCCTATGTACATGGATGGCACAAAGCTGTGCAGCTGGACTCACTGGTGCAAACACATGCATTGGAGGTACTTACTTTTTCCACGGTCAGGTATAATTATACCTAGTCATTTTCGTCAAGTGTAAAGGTTACAGACCTAACCCCGTGAGAAGCAAGAATAACTAGATATGAGTTTTAATAATTTCAAAAGACTATGTTTTTAGTGAAGATTTGACATGAGAAACTTACATTTTTAGTTGAAAATATTTACTAACCAATGTATTTTCTCACTGTAGAGAATGACTGGTCATGATACCTGGCCAAGTGGTAAATAGCATACTTGAAATTCTTGCAAGAGCTATAGTGAAATACTTCATTATTGCTTCACTGGACTATGCCAGCCCAAAGGCAGAGACCCACAAGGCTCAAAGCTAGAAGCTGAGTATCAGGACAGCATGACCCCCCCCCAGGGCTCTGCTGTCTAGGCGTGCTCCACATGGTCGATGCCATTGGGCTCCCCACACAAAGAGGAGGGGGCAAAGTGGCTGACAGTGGGGCACAAACAGCTCTTAAGTTCTGGCAGTTCTTGCTTCAGGCGTTCCAACTGCTCCACTTGGAATATATTTGGCTGTTCGGGCATCCAATCATATATCCTACAGTGAAACAAACACAAAAATATCAAAGTGTAACTTGGTGATTAATTTAAAACTGCCTGACTCAACTCTTTTCAAGAAACTCCACTTAAAACTGCCTGGAACATCTTAATTGGGAAGCTTTTGCTTTGCCTTATTTTTAAAGCCAAAAGCGTTAGTTCTACTAATTTTCCTTCTTCCTAGTCTTTCTAAAAATGTGGATACTAGCACTGCTTTTTTGTAACAGTGGCTGTAAAACATGAGTCTGAAAATGAGGTCTGAGCCAGGTGTAGTGGTCCATGCCTTTAATCCCAGCACTCAAGAGGCAGAGACAGGAGGATAACCTTGAGTTTGAGGCCAGCCTAAGACTACATAGTGAATTCCAGGTCAGCCTGAGCTAAAGCAAGACTCTACCTTTTAAAACCAAAAAGAAAATGAGATCTGAAATTTCCTAGTGGCGCTGGACGTATTGCTTCCAGGTCAATCAACTGGGAATGCCGTTTTACAGGCGGAGAGCCTGAGTTCCAAGACTCTGAATGGAGAAAAAAGCCTCTGGTGACCCACAGCATCACGGGCACTGGCAGTTGGCACAGGCCAGCCTTGCAGGCCACACTGAAAGCCAGGCAAGGATGTAGGCCACTACAGAGAAACCTTGAGGACGTCACATGGGGAGAAATTCCTCAATAAGAACCAACACAGGCTGGGTTGAAGCACTTGCCTCGCGCACGCATGTAAGGACTGGAGAGCATGTGCAGCGCTCATAAACGCTGGGCCATGTGAGGGGATCCGATCGCAGGGAAGCGGGCTAGTTTGACTGGCTGAACCAGGGCGCTCTGGGGTGGAGGAGGGACCCTGCCTCAGTAAGAGAAAAACTGAGGGAGGCACACAACTCTGGTCTCCAGATGCACACACCCTTGGGTGTGCAATCCCCCATGTGCGCACACACATATGTGCAAAAGAAAAAAAGACAGAAAGAAAAAAGAAAAAGTAAAAAAATGTCCAGGTCATCCACGGCTTTATATGAAATTCCAGGCCAGACTAGGCTATGTCAGACTGTATCTCCAAATAAATAAATAAGATAAAACAAAACAAAGATTGGCAAAAATTTCTTGTTAACGGAGCAAGAACTAAACAAGGATAGTTTGTGTAACTCAGGGTAGTGCCTGCACAGCATGAACCAAACAACAGAAGTTCCGACTTCATACATCCTCACGTCCCATTAAAGACGATGGGATGGGCTCGGTGACTCAACACACTTCAAATAAAAGCCAGAACCCCAGTCTCCAGACCCCATGCCAAACAGCTGGGTGTGGCCACGTGCACCTGTAACCCTAGTCCCTCAGGGGAGCAGAAACCCAAGAATCTTCAGACACCTATAAGCTCCAGATTTATTGGAGGAAGGGAGGGAGGGAAAGAGAGAGGGAAGACCGGCGCAGCAGTGTGCCCACTGTCTTACCCTGGCCTCCACGGGTGAGTTTATGCGGTGCTGTGGGCACACACAGGGTCCATATGCCACACATGTAAGCAAAATTGAATTTTAAATTATGAAATGAAGGAATTTAAAAAGTAAATGCATGAACATGTCAAATAATCAAAAGACAAAGCAATACAGCTGTGGAAATTGAAAGATGAAGAACAAGGCATAAGAAAGTGTTTCTTCAGTGGGTAGAACTGAAAAGACCCGATCACAAGACAGCAGCAAGTACAGTGAAGGCGGTCAGGAGTCCTCGAGCTGGGGGTGACAGGGAAGTGGGCAGAAAGGGATGGTGCTTGCTTACCCCTGGACCTAGACAACGGAACAGGATGTCTTTCAGAATGGAAGATGACAGGACCAGCACCAAGAGAACTAAGAGTTAGACCAAATGCTAAAAACAGAGCCACTTCTACATCAGCTCTTTTCCCTCACTTGACTCCAGAATGCTGGCAGCCATCTTGGATCCCTCATAGATGTGAAGTTGTAAATCACCAACATCAGGGGTGTGAACAAACAGGCAGCTACGGTCCTCCCTCCCATAGTGAAGTCCAACACAACCCCATTCTCACCCTTGGAGCTTCCAATAAGCTTGCAGGTCTCAAAGACAAAGAAATATCAAAAGACAAAACCAAATAACTGAAAGAGATAGTACTTTCATCAAATACAGTAGTAAGCATATTATAAAAAGTACTTTCAGAAAAACAAAGTCCTTGGGAATTAAACTCAACAGTAATTGATGGGAATTACTAATTAATTATTCAAAGTAATTAATCATTCAGAGTAAATGGAAGGGAAAATAAGAGAAAAGAAGTTCAGGTGAGGTGGCTCATGCCTATAACCTCAACACTGGGAGGCTCAGGTTCAAGACCAGTCTGGGCTACAGAGCGAGTTCCAGATCAGCCTGGGGTAGAATGAAAGCTTGTCTCAAAATAACAAAAAGAAAGAAGATTTATAGTTATAACAAAGAGCTTTTATAAAGCTCTTTTTTTTATTTTTTATTATTTTTTTTATTTTTATTTTTTTATTTATTTTTATAAAAAAATAAATCAGAAACATGGAAGATACAATAACCATAGAATTACTTTAAAGATGTTCCTTCCCTATCTTAATTTTCTGTGCTGAGGATAAGCAAACAAGACAAGCACTCCGTCACTGAGCTGCATCCTCTCCCCGAAGCCTCACGTTGCTCAGGGCAGTTATCAATAAGCCAAAGAGACTCCCAAGCACTCAGAGAGATGGCTGCAAGCAGCCTTCAAGACCTGTTTCTGGACTCTCAGAAGACCGTGACAAGGTCTAGGCTCTCCCAACCCTCCATGGCAACACTGGAAATGGAAAGATGATGGGAAAATGCTTGTAACATTCCAATGGAGGCTCAGGGAAGATGGCTCGGTGGTTGGAGATGCCTGCCTGCAAAGCCTGTCACCGGGAGTTCAGGTCCCAAGCAGTCCAGGTAGGCCTAATGCAAAGTGGCAAGAAGCCCTAGTGCACCTATCTACATCCACACACACATGTGGAAAATAAATGGAAAACGACTTCTAAAGCAGAATCTGTACCACAGCACTTCCAGACACAGAAAGGTTAAAGTCAGTTACGTCACACACCCTCCCTCCCTCTCAGTAGCATGTGAAGGAAACGCTAGTGAGCAAGAAGACATGGGGCGAAGGAAGCTGTTCAAACACAGGGAATGCCAGCAAGCTCTCAGGATGGCTACAAGTCTGCAATCCCAGTGAAAAAGGCCCCTGACAGCAACAGCCTTGTTACTATGGCGTGTGCTCTCAGTGCGACTGGACCTCAACCTGGCTTGAATATTGTTGGAACCACGGGTTCACACAGAGTCCCTGCCACCTGCCAGGGGTCACAAAAGTCAAGAGCTGAACACACCACATTCACAAGGTACATTTTTTTTATTTTGTAGATATAAGTATCTCTGTATACTGGGGCACAATATAAAATGAGTTGGCTGCAAGAGAATAAAATAAAACAAAAGAAAAAGAAAATGAGGAAGTCAAATAATTTTAAAAGTCATGGTCCTGGAGAAAATTTACATATACAGCAAAAACTTGCCAAAAGTTTCAATGTTCTTAAATAATGGAAAATTATATATAGTAACAAAATAAAAATCTATTGCTATATGCAAAAGTATGGAATAGTTTTAAGATAATAAATGTATGAAGTTCAAAACTCTGCAAAGCCAAATGGCATACTGTTATACATACTGTTAGGGGTACAGGTTAAAAAGCGATTTCTGAGTATAGTAACTGACAAGGGCTTGATCTGAGGGTGGTGAGAGAATGGGATTATGCAGAAGCACACAGAACTCTAACCCCATGTTTTTCTTCCTTTTTTCCTCCCTTTCTTTTTGGGGGCAGTGGCGTGTTTGGGACTGAACCCTGGGCCTCTCACATATTAGGCAAGTCCTCTGTCACTGATCAATATACTCCCAGCTGCTAGAAGTAAGCTATTTTATTATTTTAAAAGGGAACAATTGCTGGGTGTGTGGTGCCCGTCGTTAACATTCCATTCAAATTCTGCAGATACACATCCTTTTCAGCAGCACCTGGAACATTCTCTGAAGTAGACCATATATTAAGGCACAAAGCAAATCTTAATACAAGAAAACTGAAATAATTCCCTGTACTCTAGCTGATCACAATGGGACTAAACTATAAATAACCAGCAAAAAAAAAAAAAAAAAAAAAAAAAAAAAAAAAAAAAAAAAAAAAAAAAAAAAAAAAAAAAAAAAAAAAAAAAAAAAAAAAAAAAAAAAAAAAAAAAAAAAAAAAAAAAAAAAAAAAAAAAAAAAAAAAAAAAAAAAAAAAAAACCACTATAGAACATACACAAACTCATAAAATCTAAGCATTACACTACTGAAGGAACAGGTCATTGAAGAAATCAAGAAGGAAATAAAAAAAATTCATAGACTCAAATGATAATGAAAACACAATATAGCAAAACCTATGGGACACAATGAAGGCAGTCCTAAGGGGAAAATTTATAGCTTTAAATGCCGGTATCAAGAAAATAGAAAGGTCACAAGTCAACAACTTAATGCTTCACTATAAGACCTTGGCCAAAGAACAAGGCAAACCAGAAATCAGTACATGGGAAGAAATGATAAAGATTAGAGTGGAAATTAATGAAATAGAAACCAAGAAAACAATACAAATAATCAATGAGGGCTGGAGAGATGGCTCAGCAGTTAAGCAGTTTGCCTGTAAAGCAGAAGGACCTGAGTTCAATTCCCCAGTGCTCATGTAAAGCCAGATGTACAAGACGGCCCATGTATCTAGAGTTCGTTTGCAGTGGATAGAGACCCTGGCTGTGCAAATTCTCTCTACCCCCTTTCCCTCTCTCTCTTTCTCTCTCTCACACAAATAATAAAAATTTTTTAAAAATCAGTGAAATGAGCCAGGCTGGTGGCACACGCCTTTAATCCCAGCATTCAGGAGGCAGAGGTAGGAGGATCACCATGAGTTCAAGGCCACCTGAGACTACATAGTGAATTCCAGGTCAGCCTGGACTAGAATGAGACCCTACCTTGAAAAACAAACAAACAAACAAAAAATATATATATCAGTGAAATGAACTGGTCCTCTGAAAGGATAAATAAGATTAATAAACCCTTAGCAAATCTGACCAAAAGAGACAAGAGACACAAATTGATAAAATTAGATTATAACAGATACCAATGAAATTCAGAATATCATAAGGATATACCTTAAGGACATATACTCCACTAAGTTTGAAAATCTGAAAGAAATGGATGATTTCCTAGCTACCAAACTAAATCAAGATAAACCATTTAAACAGACCTATAACAAGCGCTGAGATTCAAGTAGTTATAAAAAATCTCCCAACTAAAAACAGTCCAGCCCAGATGGATTTACTGAATTCTACCAGTAAATTCAGTAATTCACTGAAGAGCTCACACCAATGCTTCTCAAACGTTTCTGTAAGATAG
>PVHP010053341.1:0-10810 GCA_004024765.1 Zapus hudsonius
GAGGGAGGGAGGGAAGAGGGAAGAGGGAGGTAGGGAGGAAAGAAGCAAGGAAGGAAAGAAGAAAGGAAGGAAGGAAGGAGGGAAGGAGGGAAGGAAGGAAAAGGAAAATAGAGGCGGAACTTAAACAATACCACATAGATTTCTGATTCTTGCTTTGTTTCACTTGTTAGTTTATTGATTTTTAAATAATCTTATAAGCATGTTTAGACCAGCTGTGGCACTTTGCTTACAAGTTGTGCCTTTTATAAAGATTGAAGACATGATTTTTTGGTGTATTAAACATATGGAGGGATCCCAAAGAGCACTTATCACTGTCATCATTAATCAGTCCCATGTCTGTTCTTACTAACACAAACTCTGACTCTAAAGTATGCGAGGGGGAAAAAGTCTTTCTACAGAATCTGGGGTTGTCATAGGTTGTGTGTTTGTTGTTCCTCACTAAGAAGCCAGTCACCCCTTCTGCCTTCTACCCTGCCTAGGAAACAGAATGGGATATAAGGGGAAGGGGGAAAAGGTTGGGATACCCATGTGCTCAGACTCAGAGCTCTAGGGATGGGCACAAGCCAACTAAAGGTTTCCCCAAGACTGGATAGAAACCAAAACTGTAAGAATCCTACTGGAAGTTAGCTGGAAGTAAAAACAAGTTGTTGAGAACCATTTGAAGTAAGAGTTAATCAGAAATGGGGCCTCCAGAGCTTCCTGTCTCCAGCTAAGAATTACTGCACCTGATCAGGTGATCTTAGTTGCTGATGGGTGACAACTTAATTTATAAGAATGTTGAGCAATAGCAAATTTGAAAATAAACCAAATCTGTTCTTTATTAAATAAAAGGGGGATGTGCTTCTGCATTCCACTTCTGCATTCTGCTGCATGCTGTCTCAGAAGCTTCATCAACCCCATAATTAGATAGCACCTAAACTGGAGAAAATGTTAATATTAAATATTATGATAAATTTACTAGAGATTGCACTGTACTTCCTATTTATGCTGCAGACCCAACGTGCCTCTCTATTTTAATAGAGAATATGTAGGTTAGAGAACATGTATATGTTTTAGAAATTTCCATTAAAAATTAATTCTTGAAGTCTTAATAGATTAACCTTGCTTGTTCCTAATAGAGTTTACTTTTTAAAATGACTTCCCTGCTATAGCAATGATTTTATTGAGTGAGCTGTTTTCCATTTCCCTCCAGAAATGTCCCTGCCTATGGCTGCATTCCCAGAGTTCTCTAGGGCAGGGAACACAATAGCTGTGAAAGTGGACAGAACTCCTCCATAGAAGCTGTTTGACAAAAGGATGGGCCTCCTATCTGCCTGAACATTCTTCCCAGCCCGCCAAGACATGTCTCCTATACCATCAGCCTTTGTTGATGTTATTACTATGATTGGAATATGGTTTGTTTCCACCAAAACTCATGGTGAGACTTAAGTCCCCAGAGCATCTGTACTGAGCCGGCAGATTCCTGAAGAGAGGTGATGGTGAGGTATTCACGAAATAATCATGCTTTTCTTGAGACAGTGCCTTATCACTGTTTTCCACCTCTAGAGTGTGTCCTGGAGGGGCAAGCTTGGAACTTCCCTTGAGGATCTCTGGCTTTCACTCAGCTCACCCCTATTGCAAATGGTCCATTCTACAGGACAGTCACAAAGCACTCACCAGATGACACTAGATCAGACCATGCATTAGTAGAACATTAGACTACTTAAGACTTAAATAGAGCTTTTTTATTTATATATTTTCCAGCATCAGCCATTCTTTGATAGCAACAAAACCTGAGACACATCCCTTTTAGGCCTTATCCAAGAGGTATTTTACTCCTCTTGGAGGTCAATCATTCTTCATGTTACAGCTACCTCACAGGACTAAGAATTTAGCATCTTCAAATGTCAATGGCATTTAGAATCTCTGAGCTACGATTCTAAAAACTATTTGGTATTGATTTTTCTGAGAAACTGTGATCCTGTAATCATATATTACTCCCTGTACCCAGCCTTTCCTAGAAAACTTTTCCCGACCTCCTGCACAGGTCAAACAGGATTTGCTTCTTGTAGACACTTTCAAGGGTAGAGGGTATAGTCAAGAGCAAAGTTGGGTGCTCTTGTCTGCAAACTCTTTCTTGGCCATTTTCCCTCTCATAGATAGAGGACATGTGTTTTTATTTTACCTCTAAGACATGGGAAATTCTATGTCATATGCATTGAGAATACATAACAGGCTCTATTTTTGTTTCTAAAGCTATCTGCTTGCTTGAAATGCTAGGAATTATGAAGCCTGCTTTATCTGTTCTGTGGCATGGTTCACGTTCAAGTTCAGAGCACCTTAACAATCTCTACAGAGTGATTTCTTGTAGTCCATGCATGTGGACCATGCTTTAAGAGTCCTTGGAGATTGCCACCTTTAGGAGGAAGTTCCTTTGCCAATAACCTCATATCAGTAAATATATGGACATAGAACTTCCTATACAAACCTGGAAGGGTCACTAGAGTGCCCCAGGGTGCTTGGCTCAAAGGAGAAAGTTTTCTCGTATTTACAAAGAGCATCTTTTTGTCAAAGCAAGCACAACCTCTCAGCTCTGCAGGTAAGTTGCAGGAAGGAACTCTCTCCTTTTGCGTGGAAAGCTGTGCCTCATGTGCACAGTGTCGAGCCAAGGGGGCTGCAGAAAGCTCTGAGTTCAAGAGGTCCTCTCTGGTAGTGACAGTGGTGGGACTTCCGAAGACCTGCAAGTCACAGGCTCCCTTTGGCCTGCCAGTGTTCTTTCCCTTCAGGTGCCCTTTCTAGGAGCTTGCAGAATTCTAATTAGGAAAATATTCCAGATTTGGTCTGTGGTAAACACTGTAGTCTTTCACTGTAGTAGAAAGGAAGATAATTCTTTTTTTCCTCTCTTTATTACTATCTCAATTAGCCTGTTAAAAATTGAGCTTCCTAAAATAGTCAGAATTCTTCCTAGACTTATTCCTTCCTTCTCTTTTCTCTCCTTCCCACACTCTCTTCTTCATTTTGCCCAAATCCTGGATTTATAATGTGGCAAATATAGAATGATAACATAGTCTTGTTCAAAATTTAAAAAGCTTTGCTCTCTTGTAACTTTATTTTTTAAATGGTAAACTTTTATTGACTTATTAAAGAGATATAGAAAAAAAAGAAGTTAGATATATAAAACTAAAAAATGTTTTGCAAAAAGTAAACATGCCTTTATTAACTGAGAGGGGCATCTAGTTTTATGGATAAGTTTAGATAAGTTTATGTTCTTGAGCAACACACACACACAAATGTAAATAATTGTATTGGTTGCTTCCTTCATGTGTCTGGCAGAAAGGTTGGGTCACTAGCATTTGGTGGCATTTCCCAGAGAACACCCCAAATTGCATGGCTACTCTTTGGCAAATTTGGCATCTGGATTTACCCACCTTCCATTTTCATGACTCTTCTGACAAGCCTTGCTCAAGCTGTTGGACTGCCTGTGCAGTCATAAAGTGATTGGACGTTCTGCGGAGCTCTAGAGCTGCTTACTGATGGGGGATTACCATGGAGCTGTCTTGTTCCAATCACGTCTTCCGAGGGAGTCGACATGAAATTGACAGCAATGGGAGGTGAAGTTTAAAATATATGAACTGTCAGAAAGATCAGATATGGGTGGCGACATTGCCAGCTTTTCCTCCTCCGCCTTAATCTCAGTTGTCTCAACCCTGCTGCAAATGCTCCTTCTAGAACAGAGCCTCACAAGGTCTCTCTGACCAAGGGGAGGGGAGGGGATGATCCATTGCTATTCCCACATGATTCAGCAGAAGGAACTAGAAGGAATAATTGGTCTATAGCTTCAGATAGCTTTGCAGGGCTGGTGAATATTTTCTCAGGGCATGTTAATACCCAACATGTGAACTGCATAGCTTCTCCTGACCCAAACTTCACCTTCCTACTTCCCTTCAGTAGCTCATGCTTCTGCCACATCCTGGAATTCCTCCTGTTCCTTGAGATGTATGCAGCCTTAAACTCTGCTTCAAACACAGCCCCTCCCTCTCTGTCGCTGTCTTCTGGCATGCTTGTAATTGCAGTCCTTCCCCTTTTCTAAGTCATTGATTTTCTCTTGATATCAGTGATCTTTTCCATCCATCTTAGAATACATGCAGTTTACCTGCCATCTTAACCTTTTACTACAAATGCCATGCAAATCTCTGTCTCTGAACATCGACAATACCGTATCTTTTCTACTCTCAGCATTCTAGGCACTCTAGGAAAAGAACTATGTGGGCTGATGTCACGTGGACTAGGCTAGAGTGCCCCCTAATGCCCTTCTAATTGATTATTCTCTATACCACTCCCTTCAGACCTCCTATATATCCTCTGGATTATTACTATGGTTGGAATGTGGAATCATCTACTCTCTGGCTAATGGACTAATGGGTGATGTATTGTAATAGAAGCCAGTATAGCTCCTTCTCTTGTATGTGCCCCTCTCCCCAGATGTGCTGCTCTCTGTTCTGTCTTCAGGCTTGATGCAGAGCCTCCATGGTGAGAATGATATCACCAGCTGTGCTCACCTGATTCTTGTTAGAATGGAAATGACCACGAGAGACCACTCTGAAAGGAAAGACTTTAATAGGAGGAAAAGCAAGCTGCCGGGCATCTTTCACCAAGGGTGGCGAAAAAGCGCGCTAGGCAGGTTTAGACCAGGGCTTTTAAGGGGGAAACGTTCAGGTTGGGGTCTGGTTGGTCACATGAGGTTGGGTGGAGGGCTCAGGGGGTCACATTCTCTCAGGGTCAGGATGGATCTGGAGGGACAGTTCCTCGGGCCAGGTATGGCTCTGGTTTTGGGAGGAAGTCTTTATCTTTGATCTTTGTTGATACTGAGGCTGGTTTGGAAAGAGGATTAGGACATAGCCTGAATTCCGACCTTACAATTCTGATCTTCTCACCCTTCAAAACTGCAAGCCAAATAAATTTCTTTATAAAGTATTCAGTCTCAGGGATTTAGTTACAGCCATAAAATAGGTTAAAACATTTTCACAAATGCACATATTCACAGAATTAATCAGATAGAAATTCTCTGAAATTTTGTAACCATTACTACCTATAAGCTATCTATCTTCTTAGCCTTCCCGCATCTTGTCCTGTGCCTCAGCTGAGGAGGTGCCCACATTCTGCTTAAAGAGAAGTCCTGCACTACCCACATGAACATCACTCCATTAACAGGTCCATGTACTGTTTTTTTTTTTTTTTTTTGGTTGGGGTTGTTTTCAATGTAGGGTCCCACTCTAGTCTAATCTCACCTGGAATTCACTATGTAGTCTCAGGCTGGCCTGGAACTCATGGCAATTCTCCTACCTCTGCTCCCAAATGCTGGGACTAAAGGCTTGTGCCACCACATTCAGTTTATCTTGTATTTTGAGATCACCTCCCTGTATTTTTTAACACATACACACACTCATGCACACACACACACACACAGTTTCCCCCCATCTTTGCAAAACTCTCTTTGTACAACTGTCTCTTCTTTGCAATCTTCTGTCTCTCCTTTCTTTCATAACCTTTGGAATGAAAGAGTGACTTCTGCTCATTCCATTTTCTCTTTCCTGAGCATCCTTCAGTCTATGGCAGCTTAAATTTATTAAAGCAAGAACTGTATGTGCCAAATCCTAGAAGTATCTGACATTACATCTCTGTGGCACTTCTGTTAGAACTATTAATCTTTATAAGTTCTTCCTCATATTATTTGCAATATTTTGTTTATGTGATTATTGAATCAGTATACGTATCTCTCAAGTTTATTTTAAGCTTTATATAGGGAGAAATTATATTTTGGCTAAGTATTTCTTGTAGTTCCTTGTATACATAGTAGGTATATAATTAATATTTACTTGGCCAAAAACTTCCATGGAAAATGCAGCACCATTCTCTCTCCTACTACTTCCCTTCTTTCTCTGAATTCTCCTCTTTGATTTATCTCTCTAGATTATCCTTCATATGCTAATTTTAGGGTGGCATTTTAGATTTTGTCTGTCTGTCTGTCTATTTATCTACCATTAATCTATTTCCCTTCCTCCCTCGGGTGCTAAAGATCAAATTCAAGACCTTGTGCATGAGGCTGGCTAATCTTAATAGCACGGAGCTACAGCCCAGGCTGGGCTCCACTCCTCTATCCAGTTCTTCATGGTAATGCTTATATTGCCTGCTTTATTGCTGAAATCACAAGACATACTTTCTGAGCTTTACACTTATATGTCCAACTCTTTAATGGGTGTAGATACCTTAAAGTGATCTCTTAAAACCTCACTGTCGCCCTCTTCTGCTTTCACTCTAGTCCTGAGTCCAAATCAGAGCTACTTACCAGCAATGCCCCGCCTGCCCAAGATTTATGGAATCCAGCTGAAGGGTCTAACCCATTCATTTCTCCCCTACTGCTATTCACAAACTCTTCTACCTACTTACTGGGTTTTAAATTTCACATTCCTGGTGGTGGTACTATCTTTATAATTTTATTCTTAGAAAAAAAAATGTTTCCTACTTTGCCTCTCTGCCTCCAAGCTTGTTACTATCTATTTTCTGTGAAAAAGAAATATGAGTATTCAGCTTCTTACTAAAAAATCTACAAAGTTTCTCAGTGCTCTTGGTAAGAAATGCCAAACACTCCAGAGTGCTGAGCTTCAGGGTGGACAGCAGGAACTTTCTGTGTGTCCTGACAGTGCTGCTCTGAGCTCGATGTGGACCCCCAGGCCCAGCTGAGGACACATTCCCATGTTTCCCTCCTCCCACAGGCCTTCCCAGCCACCTCATATATACCTACTGCTGTCTCCACAGCTTTCGATTCAGAAAACTTCAAGATTTAGGTCATCTGTCACAAACACGGCAAAGACATTCCTCAACCAGGATATGCTCAGTGCTCTCCTTGCTTTTCTAATGGAATCTGTCTGCAGTTCTTTGTTAGCTGTTATCCTGACATGCTTCTTTGTCTAGACTGCCACTGTGATCAGGTGTGGGCAGAAATGGCATCTCCCCACTTCCTAATATGCATGACATCCATTATATAGTAAGAGTTAATGAATGAAATATGGGCGCTCTGTATTAATGTCCATAGTTTGAAGTAATTGAGCTACTTTATCACCAAGGTGATTAATTTTTTTAAATCTTGAAGCTGTTTTGGGGAAAAGAATAAATGCTTGTTCTGTTGTTCTGCTTTGGAAAGGGCATTGTGCTTGTTAACGTTATATGGCTGTGACCAAATACCACAGCAAGCAATGCAAATGAGGAAATTCACTCTGGCTTTGGTTTCCAGGCCTCAGTCCAGGGTCTCCTGGGTGCATGTGCTTGGACAGAACATCATGGCATTAGAAGCATGTGACAAGGAGGCTCACTTTCTGATGGTGAGCAAGAAGCAGCGGGAAAGAAGGGCTGGGGATCACTTTTAATGGCCAAAGCCATGCCTCCCACTTCCTCCAACTAGGCTGAAAATATCTATCATCTACCAATAGTGGAGTCAAATCATGAACCAGTGGGGAACAAACACATGAGCCATGGTTGTAATGGCAGTGCTGAAAATTCTGACACACTGGCCTCAGAAAGGTCTGAACTCTGACTGACACTCCAGGTCCCTTATTCTTTCCTAGGACCTGCTGAGTGCATTGTGTATTCAAGGGAGGTCGTTTTCCATTGGTGGCAAAAGGATAATTTTTAAATGTCTTCTTTGGACATCCAGAAGGCGTTGACCTGCCACATCTAGTTGCTACTCGGTCTGGGTTTAAGACATAGACACACACCCATTATAATTCCAGTGGAAAGCAATATGCTTTCACTAAAAGTTCTTAAAAGATGTCAGGGAGTTTAAATTACCCAAAAGTCTGTGCCTGCATCTTTGTTCTTTCCTTGCAGTGCAGTGTTGAGAACTGCCTGAAAGTGAAGGCACACAGCACTGCACGTGCTGGAAGGACCTAGAGGAGCTGTGTCTTCAGGCCTTTTCAGGTTCACACAATGTCACACTCACTAGAAGGTCAACCAGATAAGATTGTGAGGAAATGGACACTGGAGATTTTCCTATCTCCTCGAGGACCACATCAAAGACCCAGAACCCTGAGCAGAGGTAACCTAACCACCTCTCACCTGGCAAGCTCCATGTTCTCTCACTCTCACGCTCATAAAGCTTCTCAGCCTGTAGAGCCTATAGTCACCATGCATTGAGGAATGTACTCGTTGATAGATTATTAGTTAGATCATTGATTCATGTAATGTTGGTGATTAA
Source organism: Zapus hudsonius (assembly GCA_004024765.1). Lineage (NCBI taxonomy): Eukaryota > Metazoa > Chordata > Mammalia > Rodentia > Dipodidae > Zapus > Zapus hudsonius. The sequence continues at coordinate 8,231 of PVHP010053341.1, forward strand.
GGATAATAATGGCTGGCTGCTTAGCACACTCAGGATACTTCTTACCTCTCACTTGTCTAAACTGGGATAGCTCTAAGGTCTGTGCTTTCCATTGGCTGAAAGAGTTCCCCAGATGGAATTACGAACCACTGACTGGCAGTATTTGCCTTCAATTCTAAGTAAGCAACTTGCCTTCTTATCCTCCTCTCTGGCTCTGCTCCTAGTGGAATCCAAACTAGAGCTGATGACTTGTTTCCTCAAGTTCCCTACCATGACCTTCAGTACCTTAAAGGAGGTGCAGATCAGATGTGTAGACTTTGAATCTTGTGTTGGTTGACTTCTCTGCTTTTGTAAAAGCTTGGGCCTGCATTCCTCTGCTTCTCAATGTTACCTTCTCCTACTTTTTTCAAAGCAGATGTCTGGCCTCTGCAGGGCCTTGTCTCCTTGCTGGGAACACATTTGCAATGTCACTGTTCCTTGCTCCATTGCACCTGGAAGGATAAATGGTTCTCACCTCTTGTCCCTTGGATCAAGTTACATGGCAGTTCGTTATTTTGACAAAAATAACTGCAGATGAGAATGACAAATCAACTAGCTCTGCAGAGCAAGCAGAGCTCTTGGCCTCTGAAGAAGCCTTACTCAGGGAACATCCATGGCACGTCTCTTGAGTTCCACTGGGGCTGAGCTTGGTGTCACACAACCTCCTAGCCTTGTAACCAGTATTAGGGCTGGAGAGATGAGAGAAGGTTTAGTGGGCAAGTGCGCTGCATGGGAGGGGGGCAGAATCGAGGTGGAATGGGACATCAGATTTTCTCCTTCTCCTTTGGCCACCATAGGTGAGCAACCAAACCCCTCACACTGCAGGTGAGCAACGCAGAACCACACCATGCTACACACAAACAGAAAAGTATGGCTTCTTTGCACCAAGTGCTCCTCTCCTGCAAGTTTTAGGAGTCTGGGGGCTGGAGTTCTACAAGACTCTCCAGGCTCTAAGCAACTGCCTAAAGCAGATACTCACTGAGTCAGCGTTCTCAAAGCTCCGAGTTCAGGGAATAAGGCCAGCAGTGAGGAAACACAGGAGTGGTGAGGATGCACTGTGACTGTCCTGCTCAGTTTGGCATGACATTCATTTTTGACATTTTTTAACAAACATGTTCTTATCTCCTTTGATTTAAAACTTAGAAAGAGTTTGAATAATTGTTGTTATTTTAAATATGGTTAAAAAATTACCAAAGTCAAAACCAAGTAATCATAAAAGACAACAGTCACATAAACACGCACATTATTTCCTCCCCCAAATCAGCAGACAACCTCTCAACTTCACTCAACTAGCCATTGCTATGTGCATAGCACACAGACACACAGGCTATACACAACTGGTGTTCTTGTGAGTGACTTGTGTCCCTTTCTTGTACAAGATTGCTATTGGACCCTGTTGCAGTCAGCTTCATGTTGCTAGCACAAAGAACCCAACCAAAAGTAGCTTGTGGAGGAAAGGGTTTATTTTGTCTTATATATTCTAGGGGAAGCTTCATGATGGCAGGGAAAATGAAGGCATGAGCAGAGGCTGGACATCACCTCCTGGCCAACATCAGATGGACAATAGCAACAGGAAAGTGTATCAAATATTAGCAAAGGGGAAGCTGGCTATAAGACCCATGAGCCTGCCCCCAACAACACACCTCCAACAATGTTCTAATTTCCAGATTGCCATCAGCTGGGGACAAAGCATTCAGAACACATAAGTTTATAGGGGACACCTGAATCAAACCACCACATTCTACCCCTGGCCACCCATAAGCTGACAGTTATATATTATGTAAAATGTCATGCGTTCAGTTCAACTTTAAAAATCGCCATAGTTTTTATCAATCCTGATGATGTTCAGACATCCCCATAATTCAAAGTCCTTTAACTGAGCCATAATACCAAAAAAAAAAAAAAAAAAAAAAAAAAAACCATACTGACACAGAATATTCACATTACAAAAGATGGCATTGGGCATAGCAAAGACAGATTGAACCAATTCAAGATTTAAAACAAACAGGGCAAACATCAAACTTTAACTCTGTGACTGATAATCTTAACCAGTGATGTGTCTCGGAGTTCCAATTCTGCCTCTCCAGCTACTCATAGTCGTCCAGGGAAACTTTATCTGGTACTGTCACCTCTCCTTGGCAGCCATCCAATAGTCCTGTCATTTCACTGGGTCTCCACAACAATTCACACTTCATCCTCATGGTTCCATGGGCTTCCAGACAGGCAATCTAATATGCCTGCTTCACACTGCCCATGGCCATTTCCAAAACAAAAAAACCGTATTGTACATCCAATGACACTTTTTCCTGCATTTGTTATACTCCATAGTACCAAGTGGCTACCAACTTGTAATTCAGGGGAGAAAGAAATCTGAATTTGAAAAGCAGGACACTCCTTCAACATTCATGCCCCTTCCTTCAAAAGAGTCCACATTCTTCCTGCTATCCCAAAATAGATGAGCTGGCCCAATCTCTCATCTGCTCATACCAGTCCATTTCTATGCAAAGCAACCTTGCACAAGTTCTCAGGACAATCCTCTCACATCAACTGCCTCCAGACTGG
>PVHP010053342.1:0-10800 GCA_004024765.1 Zapus hudsonius
CTTGTGCGTGCTTTGATTTCTTGTGGCGTGGAAAGCAGTGGGTGTGAATGAACAAGGTACTGAGACACCCACCCTGGAGTAAACATTAGCAGACAAGCCATCAATAGTCTCCCTGAGTTTACTAATGAGGGTAATGACTTAATTCAGAAGTAACCGAAGGAGCCTGTTGTAAGTAGTCAGTTCTATTTATTTATTTTGCATGTATGTAGGTTCACAGGTGTGGTGGGTGTGTGTGAGTGCATGTGGAGGCTGGGGGACAACCTCAGGACCATCATCCACCTCTTTATGACACAGGATGTTTCATTGGACGACTTGGAGCTCACCAATAGGCTATACTGCTTAGCCATCAAGTTCAGGATCCTCATGTCTCCCTCTGTCCATTACTGGGATTACAAGCAAATGCCACCATGCCTGGCATTTCTACTTGGATTCTGAGGATTGAACTCAGGTCCTCATGCTTGGAAGACAAGCACTTTACTGACTGAGCCATCTCCTTAGCCCTACTTCCCCCTTTTCATCTACAAATAAAATGACATCTTAATTCAAAGAGGGGGCTGGAGCGATTTCCCAGTGGGTAAAGGTGCTTGCCTCCAAAACCCGATGGCCTGGATTTGATTCCCCAGTAACCACGTAAATCCAGATGCACAAAGTGGTGCATGCATCTAGAGTCTGTTTATAGTGACAGGAGGCCCTGGAGTCCCCATTTTCTCTCTCTCTCTCTGCAAATAAATAAAAAAATGAAAATACTTAAATCAGAGATTTAATAATAATAGTTTAATATTAGTTTCTGAATATATTCACATTAATGGTCATCTTCCCACAAAGGGTGTGTAGAATTTTCTACTGAAGCCTAGAAGATTCCAAAGCTCATTCTCCATGTAGCTCGACTTTCAGGCAACCGGTTGCTCTCTAGGCATTATCTAACATTTCCTCGCTTAATTCTTTGTCTTAAATATTTATAAAACTTGCTTAGGCTGCACAGATCCAAGAAATAAAATAGAATTATCTTCATAAAGGAAATGTTGGGACGTGTCATGGTGATTTAGAAAGCCCATTTCATGGTGTGTGTTGGAACAAGAAATAATGAATTCGCAGAGTCCTTGATCTCTGACTGCCGTTGTATTAATGACATTATAATATTAAATATAATAGTATTTCACATTCATTATCCTTTTGTCCATTTGGAGTCCTCGTTTTCACGGCAAGAACCGTATCCAAGGTTGTAAATGATTAAAGCACAAAAGCAGGGTGTGAAAGGAGTAATTTTGTGAAGCCGATATTTATATTGGGTCTCAGCCACTTCTCAACTTAGATCTTCCTCTCTCTCATTTTGAAAAAGCTTGGCTAATTCAGTCCCATCGCTCACTGACTTTATGACTTCAACAGTTTCACATTTATGTTCTACCCAAAGTCAATAAAAGCGAGCTCATTCTATGGAACATTGGGTCTAATTCCTCTCATCTAACTCTATTTTGGTATCCACAGCCTATAACGATTTATTATGTGTTTCCAAATTACTAGGGGGGAAGTGTACAAAGGTTTGTATTACAGAGAAATGGATCACCCTGATTGGATCATTACCTATTGTATGTGTGTGTTGAATTATCTCATGGTATTTTAAGCATGAGTCTCTCCCTCCCTCCCTCCCTCTCTCTCTCTCTCTCTCTCTCTCTCTTTCTCTCTCTCCCAGAAAAAAGAGAGGGGCAAGGGAGATAGTTTAGTAGGTAAGATGCTTTCTCAGAAGCATGAAGTCCTGAGTGCTGACCCTAGAACCTATAAGAATGTTGGGCATGGTGGCACATGCCTGCAATCCCAATGCTGGTGTGGGGGGCGAGAACACAGGAGGGTCCCTGCAGCTCACTGGCTAGCTAGTCTACTCCAGGTTCAGTGAAAGACCCTGTCTCAAAAATAAGGTGCTGGACTGGGTGTGGTGATGCACACCTTTAATCTCGGCACTCGGGAGGCAGAGGATCACCATGAGTTCAAGGCCAGCCTGGGACTACAGAGTGAGTGCCAGGTCAGCCTGGGCTAGAGTGAGACCCTACCTCAAAAAAAATCAGAAAAGAGTGGAGTATTGAAGAAGACCTCTGACATGGATCTCTGGCCACTACATTCACACACATACAACTACACACACACACACACACACACACACACACACACACACACACACGGAAAGAAGGCATCAGGGCAGAACACCCTGCCTTTCCAAAGCTGTGAGCTAAAACAAACCTTTTCACTTTTTAAGGAACTGTGATAATCTTGTCAACTCAATTGGATTGAGAAAGGACTAGAAGATTCATCGAGCCCACTCCTGGGTGGGTCTATGATAATGTTTCCGGAGAGATTAGATCCTTACTGCTCTGGCTTGATCAACAAGTTAATTCCTTGATGTATGCCATAAGGTGATGGCAATATTGAGATTTGATGAGAAGTAGGAGGCAGGTCTGTGTGGAGGAAGTATCTCACTTGTGGGCATGCCCTGGGGGGGGGCTACACCTTGCAACGACTACTTCCTGTATTCCCTCTCTCTACTTCCTGTCTGCTATGAAATTAGCTGCTTTATTCTGCTGTGCCTTCCCTGCCACGGTACAGTGAGCTCAGTGAGCCCTCTGAATCTGTAAGCTGAAACAAACCTTTCATCTTTTTAAAGTGACTGTCTCAGGCAGGCTATCCCAGTGATGGAAAGATAGTGAACACAGTCCCATCCTGGCACACTCATATGGGTAGTGTGATCAAAGATTTTCCCTGGCCACAGCCCCCAAAGATCCGGTAGGATTAATGGTTTCTTCATGGAAAAAAATAATAGAATCTTTGAATTGAATATCCCCCCCATCCTACACCAGGATTTTGGAGGCTAGTGCTACTATTATTACTCGAAAGAGTTAACATGTCCCACTTGGAAGGGAAGAAAAACAACCGTGTGGTGACAAAGAATTTGTTCTCTTCTCTGGGAGGCAGCCACCGGATCGCACGCCAATTAGTAGCATCTGGTCCTCATAGAAGATGCATCCCTGGTTGAGCTGGCGGGTACCTGTGGATGTGACACTCTGTGAAGTTCCTGATGGCCCATCTGTGATGTCTTTCCTTCCCAGAGACCCCGCTTTCCCTCCCCTCTCTCTCCAACCAGTCTGCCTTTCATTTGAAATATTTTTAAACACTTAGAACTGAAAAAAAGCAGGATTATCTCCAGCTTTTTTCTTTCTTTAAATAGAGATAAGAGTGAGAATTCAAGTTGTTTCCCCCCATTAATTTAATAAAATGAGCCAGCGAGGATCGTTATGACTGTGATCTATGGAGCAGTGATACATACTGAGGTCTGTGTTCAACGTTTTGCATGCATTATCTCACTTAATTATCAAAACAACCGCGAGGATGTCTGTGCCATTAGGATTCTAAAAACAAAGGAAGAAGACAAACTTCAGAAAATATAACTACCTGAGGCCACCATCATGCAGTGTCTAAGTGTTTGAATCAGGATTCCAAGTCTGTTGCCAGGGTCCTTCACCATTGCAGTTCCCCCCTGTCATTGGGACAAAACACCCAACCAGAGCAGCTTATGGATGGAAAGGGTTTATTTTGACTTACAGTTTTGGGGGGAAGTTTTATGATGGCAGGAGCAGACAGCCAGCTGGGTATCATATCTCCATAGCAACAGTAAGGAAGCAATCTGAATACTGGGGTTGGAGCTGGGTTATATCACCCTAAAGGTTACCACCTCCCCAGTGACACACCTCCTCCAGGAAGGCTTCCCAAAGGCCTCATAACCTTTCCAATGGCCACCAGGCGAGGGGGGACCAAGTAGTCAAATCACAACTGTTCATATTAGGGTATCTAAATATCAATACCAAGGGCTGGACAGGTGGCTCAGTGGGTAAAGTTTCTGTCGTGCAAGTGTGACAGTCTGAGTTCAAGTCCGTGGAATCCGTGTAAAGCTGGATGCTGAAGTTTAGGTCTGTAATACCTGACTGTGGTGAGGTGAGAGCTGGAGACAGGATAATCCCTGGAAGCTCATGGGCCAGCCTGCCTGGCAATTCATCATGCAGTGATGAATAACCAGAACCAGGCGGATGATGGACAACCTCTGACCTCCACACACATGCCCTGACCTGTGATCTCCCATACTCACAGACGTGAACACATGCACACACACCCAGGCAAAGATTGAAAAGAAATCTATATCGTATAGAATTAGGTGTTTAGACTTTTTTTCCCCCGATTTGAAACAGTCTTGCTATGTAACCTAGTCTGCCCTTGAACTTGCTATGTAGCTCACACTGACCTGGAGCTTGTGATCTTTCTCTCTTCACCTCCCAAGTTTATAACTTTCTCTGATGCCCCAATTCTTCATTGTTCTTTCGGTAGGCAAGTTGCCTTCTGGCACTCTCCTTGTGTGTGTGTTGGGGGGGCTGAGGTTTTGCACACACATCACAGTGCACATGTGGAGGTCGGAGGAGGACAAGTTCAAATGTCGGTCCTCATCTTCCACCTTGACTGAGGCGGGATCTTCCGTTGTTCATGGCTCAGTTCTCCAGGTGAGCTAGCCCATGATGGTCTGGGAAATTTCCTGTCTCTTCCTCCCACCTCGCAGTCACCAAGCCGGGATTACAGAACCTTGCCATAGCTTCTGGCATTTGCGTGGGAGCCGGGGAACTGAACGCAGATATTCATGCTTACTCCAAAGTGGCAAGCATTTCATCCAGTGAGCCTTCTCACTGTTCTTGGGAACCCCAGCCTTTCACTTCGTAGTTAATCAGTCCATTTTCCAAGCGGGCTCTGTGATTGGGTAGGAAGTTAAGGAGCCTCTCTGCATGTTATTCAGGCCCACAATCTTCATTCACTGGGGAAAGAAAAGGCCAGATCATAATTCCACAGATGAGCCTTTCAGCTTCCTATCAAAAGCTCAGCAATTTGAGAAATTTAGCGTTTCCAGTTTGTGGTCTTTTATTTGAAGTAACAGCGGGATTAAACGGGACTTGGTAGCAATGGAATATACACATTAGCGTCCTAAATACGGGGCACATCTGGCTGCTTCATTCTTTCGATTTCCGTCACAATTTGTCCAGGCCTTTCCAATTTAAACCACATAGATCTTTTAAAATCATCAGCCAGCCACACAACCTCTCCCTTCCTATGATGAGATAAAGGCTGGGGCTGGGGAGATGGCTCAGTCAGTAAAGTGCTCGCTGTGCAAACCTGAGGACTTGAGTTCGGATCCCCAGCACCCATTTAAAAGCCAGTGCACCTGTAATTCCTGGGGAGGTGGAGGCAGTAGGGTCCTCAGAGCTTGCTGGTCTCGATAAATTGGTGAGCTTCAGATTCAATGACAGATCCTGTCTCAAGAACATGAAATGGGGATAATTAAGGAAGATACCTGATGGTTAACTTTGCCCATCACAAGTGTGTGCAGACATGTCTGCACACCCCCACACGTACACTCGAGCATAAATGAGCATGCACACACACCACACACATTGACAAAAGGAAAGAAGATAAAGGTTGTCTGTGTATGTATAGGTGAATGTATATGCATGTTCATATGTACATGCCTGGGTGTGCATGTATGTTCACTGTATGTGAATTAGTTATGTTTGTGGTTCTGTGACCGATGTACCTGACCAAAGCAAGCCACGGTTTCAGGAGCTTTCTTTGGCAGTGGGAGCGTGAGGCTGCTGGTTCACATCTTAGTAGATTAGGAAGCAGAAAGAACCTGGGCCAGAACCAGGGTTGGGTTATAGCACTCCAATCCCACCTTCAGATATTGTCCACTTCCTCCAGCAAGGCTCCTTCTCTTAAAAGGTTCCACTGCTTTCCAAGATAGCACCACCAGCTGGAAACCAAATGTTCAAACATAGGCCCCTGGGTGGGGGGACATTTCACATCCAAACAACAGCACTATGTACGCCTACGTGTGTGTGTGTGTGTGTGTGTGTGTGTGTGTGTGCGCGCGCACGCTAAAATAACATTTTAAGTTGCTTTTGTCAAGTGTTTCTGTCACAGTAACAAGAAAAAGAAGCAATAAAGAACTAGTCATCTTTTGATTTTATATCATCTATGGCCATAGAGTTATAAACTCAGCTTTTTTTTTAAACAGTGTCTTACTCTAGTCCAGGTTGACCTGGAGCTCACTCTGTAGCTCCGGTTGGCCTTGAACTCATGGTGATCCTCCTACCTCATCCTCTTGAGTGCTGGGATGAAGCCACCACATCTCAGGTTTTTTTTATTGTGTGTATGTGTGTGCAGGTGGTATATGGAGATAAACACACCTGTATGCACATAAGTGGAAGCCAAAGGGGGTGTTAGGTGTCCTCCTTTACCACTCTTCTGTCTTATTTAGAGCCTTCCATGAACCCAGAGCTCACCATTCCTCTGTGCTGGAGTTACCTTTGTGTGGTACTGGTCAGAGTTTTATGTGGGTTCTGGGGATCCTAACTCAGTCCTCATACTTGTGTAACACTCTTACTCCCTGAGCTATTTGTGATGGTTAAGTTTTGTTGTCAACTTGACCTTTTTAGTAATCTTGGGTGGGTCTCTGAGGATGTTTACAGGAAGGCAGCCTCTCAGCAAGGGGCCTCAGGTGAGCTAGAAATGAACACCCCTTCCTGGGAGGGCAGTGCAGGAAGGAAATTCCAGAGACTCAGGAAGCCAACAAGTCGGGGATAGGGTTGTAAAACCCTACCCTAAGGCTATATAACGGGAAAGAAATCTCTCTCCCCACCTGCCTCCCTGCCTACTTGGCAGCTCATGGGCATGGAGTGTTTGCAGTAACAGTGACAAGAGTCACACGCTTGGAAGAGAGGACACCAGGAAAGGGGGTAGGTGGGACATGTGACCAATGGCAGGGTGTGTCATATATGGAGATGGTGCCATGACTGATGAACATTGAAGATACATTGGTTTGTTAATGCTGCTATAAAGAAACCCAGTATTGGGCTAGAGAGTTGGCTCAGTGGTTAAAGCACTTTCTTTATTTTTAATTTTTATTTATTTATTTATTTTTTGTTTTTTCAAGGTAGGACCTCACTCTAGCCCAGGCTGACCTGGAATTCACTATGTAGTCTCAAGGTGGCCTTGAACTCATGGTGATCCTCCTACCTCTGCCTCCCGAGTGCTGGGATTAAAGACGTGTGCCACCACGCCCAAAAGGCACTTTCTTAATGACCCGTGTTTGGTTCCCCAGTACCCACATAAAGCCAGATGCACAAAGTGATGCATACATCTGGAGCTTGTTTGTAGTGGCTAGAGGCCCATTCTCTCTCTCCCTCCCACCCTCCCTCTCTCTCTCTCTCCCTGCTTGAAAATAAATAAAAAAATATTTAAGACACCCAAGGTGTTGACAGGGTTTGTTTCCCCTGGAGGTTTCTCTCCTTGGCTTGTAGTTGTCTGCCCCTCCCCCCACCGTGTCTCCACACGCCCCTTTCTTTGCATCTTTGTCTTCATTTTGCATGTGTATGTAGTATGCCTGTATGCATCTTCTGCATGTTTATGTGTGAGGGCGTGCATGTATGTGGAGGCCACAGGTTGACATTGAGCATGCTCCTTAAGCATGCTTCCTCTTACTTACTGGAACATGATCTCTTACTTGAACCCAAAGCTCACTTCCCTATGGAAGTAGGGAGCCCCAGGATCCTCCCATGTCTACCTCCCCTGTGCTGGGGTAACAGGCATGTGCCATCATGCATTTATGTGGGTGCTGAGGAATCCAACCTCAGGCAAGCATTTTACCCACAAGCCTTCTCCACAGACCCACATAGCCTTTCTCTCTGTGTGAATCTGTGTTCGAATTCCTCTTCTTACCAGGACATCAGTAAGACTGGATTAAAACCCAACCATGTGACCTTTTAAGTCTCCACCTATATTCAACATGCTCAGATCCTGGGGGTTAGGACTTTGATGGAGGAATTTTGGGGTAGACACAACTCAGCCTCTAATGTGAGGCAAATGGAGATATTCTTTCTTTTTTTCCCCCTTTATGAGCCGTTTGGAACCATTGCCTCTCATTTTCTTGGCCTGCAATGTGTTCTTAATGGCATTAATTTCTCCTCAGAAGGATGTCTAAATATAGACTCCATCTGCTGCCAGGCGATATGCTATCGCCAATCTCCAACTTAACAATTGCTTTCTTACAAGCAAAGAGGAGGAAAGACTGTGGGCATCTGGGAGAGGAGGGTGGGCAAGTCCTCTGTGAAGGGCTCAGCCAGTGAAGTGCCCACAAATGGGTCAGACTCAGAGGCTCCAAGATGGATGGATAGATGCCAAGATTTAGAGATTCTGCATGTTTTTAACATGTGCATATGTGTATGGTGTGCATGCATGTTTGAGGTTGGGTGTCTTTCTTAATTGCTCTCCACCTTATATATTGAAACATGGTCTCACTTGAACCCAGAGCTTGGCCATTTGACCAGTCTAGCTAGCCAGCTTGTGACTGGGATGTCCTGTCTCTGCCTTCTGAGTGCTTGGGTAACAGGCAGGCATCTGTGCTGGTGCTGGGCATCCAAACTCAGGTCCCCATGTGCTGGAGTTACCATCTTGTTGCTGGAGAATAGCACCTGACCAAAAGGCCCCAATGGGAGGAAAGCATTTTGGCTTATGGTCTCAAGGGAAAACTTCACAGTGGCAGAGGGAAGCATGGCATGAGCAGAGGCTGGACATCACTTCTACCAGCAGGTGGAAATAACAGTAGGTGAGTGAGCCAAACTCTAGAATAGGGAACTGACTATGATACCCCTAAGCCCACCCCAATGACACACCTCTTCCAGCAAGGCTCTACCTCCCACATTGCCACCACCTGGGTCCCAAGCATTCAGAACACATGAGTTTGGGTAAAGTGCAAGCCTGAGAACTGGGTTCAGATCCTCAGAACCCCCTTAAAATGCCGGATGTAGTGATGTGTACAGCTGTAATCCCAGTGCAGGGGAGGTGGAGACAGGGAACCCCTGGGGCTCACTGACTAGGTAATCTAGCTGAACTGATGATCTCCAGGTTCAGTGAGACCCTGTCTTACAAAATAAGATGGGGGGTGGTGAGATCGCTCAGTGGTTAAAGACGCTTGCTTGCAAAGCCTATTGGCCCAATGATTCTTCAGTCCCCATGTAAAGCCAGACACACAAAGTGGCACATGCACCTGGATTTGGTTTGCAGTGGCAAGAGGCCCTGGCACACTCATTTTCTCTCAAATAAATAAATAAATAAATAATTTTGAAAAATAAGAGGAAGAGCCACTGAGGAAGATCTCTGATATCATCCTCTGGCTTCCTTGTTCACGCGCTCGCGCACACACACACACACACATGTGCACACACACAAAGACATGGATACTCACATATAAACACAAAAGCATTCCTTCTTATAGTGCAAAGTGTTCCTTCCGGTGCCGGTTATTACTCCACAGTGATTAAGGGGAACACTCATACAGACATGCTTGGGTCATCCTCTGACAACATGGTCCACCCAGAGGACAGCTTCTTCCAGCCCTTCTCCTGTCAACCCACTGCCAGTGCTCAGAGAGGGGGGGGGAGGACAGGGAAGAGAGAGACAATTTGACGCTGCTATTAATTACTTTTAAAGTTCTAGATTTCAATCAGGGAGTTAATTACTTTTTGCCATACTGCCCCCATTAAAGACGTTTTTCATTATTAAATCAATTTGTTAGAATTGAAGTGCTTTGCCAAGATGAAGGAATGCTCATCCAAAGAGCCTCCCACTGCCACGGTTGTCTCTTCCTGCATTTCTGAGAGAGAATTGGAAGGTTTAGCCAGGCGTGGTGGTGCACGGCTTTCATCCCAGCACTTGGGAGGCTGAGGTAGGAGGATTGCATTGAGTTCGAGGCCACCCTGAGACTATATAGTGAATTCCAGGTCAGCCTGGGCTACAGTGAGACCCTCCCTTGAAACACACACACACAAAAAAAAAAAAGAAGGAAGGAAGGTAGGAAGGCAAGAAGGTTTATGTTGGGTCCCTCTGTTCACTTAGTAAATATCCATAGCCACGTTGTGCTCAGTTCCATACCAGAGAGACAACAGACAGAGAGAGAATGGTTATTCTCTCTCTGTCTCTGTCTCTCTGTCTCTTGGCACATGCAGTGTGTGGGTATATATGCTGTATGCATGTGTGTGTGTGCCCAGATGTGAGGAGATCTGAGGAGGATGCTGGGTGTCCCTCTCTAGATTTTTTTCCCTGAGCTAGATTCTCTCACTAAGCTAGGAGCTGCTGACCAGCAAGCCCCAGTGATTCGACCAACTCCATCTTGCTCAGCACTGGGATTATAGGCACACGTGATCATGCCCAGATTTTTACATGGCTCTTGGGATCAAGCTCAGGTCCTCAAGCTTGCACAGCACGGGCCTCATGTCGCTGTAAATGGACTCCAAATGCATGCGCCACTTTGTGCATCTGGCTTAATGTAGCTACTGGGGAATCAAGCCTGGGCCAACAGCAGATACAAACACACTAGTGCCTTTAACCACTGAGCAATCTTCCCATCCTGTAGCCATGTATCTGGTTTCTTATGTGTGTGCTTGAGAAATGAATTCCAGCCATCGGGCTTTGCAAGCAAGCACTTTTAGCCACTGAGCCATCTTCCCAGCCCCATGATCTTCTCTTTTTAATGACTGTATACTAGTCCATGGTGTGGATGGATTATTATGTATTCAGCTACTCACTGGGATATTTATTCTGTGTTCAGATTTTTGCCATGGGGGGAGGCTGCTGTTCACACATGGTTGCTTTCATTTTTATGCCCTAGCTTTGCAGAGTGGGTCACAGTGGATTTGATTTTAATTTCGTGATAAAGGTTTCCAG
>PVHP010053343.1:0-10803 GCA_004024765.1 Zapus hudsonius
ACAAAAGCCCCTAAGCTTACAACATTAAAGGATCCTTATTACTCACCCACCAGGACTCAGGGAACTGAGCAGAAGAGGGGGCGGAAAGATTGTGAGAGCCGTGGTGGGGGAAAATATCAGAGGCATGGCAACCCTCAGTAACAACACACTTGGGTCAGGATGAACCCGGCTTAATACTAGGCTATCCATGGTCCCCTACTACAAAGACTGATACAGACGACCCACGAAGGAGGATATCCAGCTGACTGGGAAGGGGGGCAATGAGGAAATGGGGATAACAACTCATTGTTGGCCCACTAAAAAAAGTAACTCATTATGGACAATAAAAAAAAGAAAATTAATCTGTATGGTATGTAGCCAGACTACAAACTCCTATCCAGTTCTGCTCAGCAATGCTGTAGTTTTTGCCTTCCCCAGAAGAACAATGGAAGACTAAGAGCAAAGCCTACAAATCACTTTCCGATAGGAATGATATCATCAATAATGTATAACAAAGTGACAATCAAGTTTTAGCTCATCACTACTGATATGAAAGGACAGCCAGGCTCACCAGACTTTTAAAGACAGGCTCCAACAGAAAAATAAACAAATTAGGAAATCTTCAGAGCTGACCCTGTGCTTGGCATGCTCTTCCTTACCCTTGCTCTGTTCTCTTCTCCACTTCATTCATTGAATTTTACATGAAGATTGCTAAGAGGTCCCTTTCTTACTGCTCTGTCATCACCCAGGGCCTGGTCATTCTAGGTCTTTACCTATATTTATTTTACTATATTAATTTAATCACCACACAGACAATTTCATATCATCCATCTTTCCTGCTTCAAACACAAGACTTACAAGGAAGTTACCTATACACCTAATAGACTTTGATACATATTTCAATGTCATTTATTTAGTTATTAAAAATAAGCCACTTGGCTAAATCAAAAACAATGTAGGAAATATGGCTATAATATTATGATTAATTCAGAGATCTGACAAAACTTATAGCCAAAAAATCATTTGAAAATTAGCTGTACTAAAGATACCAACAGGCCGGGTGTGGTGGTGCACGCTTTTAATCCCAGCCCTCGGAAGGCAGAGGTAGAAAGATTGCCGTGAGTTCAAGGCCACCCTGAGACTACCTAGTGAATTTCAGGTCAGCCTGGACTAGAGTGAGATGCTACCTCGAAAAACCAAAAAAATAAAAATAAAAATAAAATAAAGATACCAACAAAGAATAATGGATTCTTAGAAGCTCCAATATATATATTTTTAAATAGCTCAATATTTGATTTGGGAAGAGTTAGTAATATTATCTGAGAATAAAGAGAACAGTAAAAGATAAAAACTATGAAAGAATATATAAGGAAATAAGAGATCAACCCCAAAAATTAAATGTCTACCTGACAGAAATTCCTCTAGTAAGAACGTTCCATGTGGTAACACTATTGTATTAGTAACTTTCTCATTGCTGAGATCAAATACCTGGCCGGAGGCATGTGTTAAGGAAGGAAAGGTTTTTATCAGCTTTAGTTCAAGGACACAGTCCATCATGGTGGGGAAGGCAGGGCAGCAGAAGCATGAAGCAGTGGTCACATATGTTCACTGTCAGGAAGCAGAGACAGACGAGCTGTTGCTCAGCGTGTTTTCTCATCCTTGTTCAGTCCAGGATCACAGCCCATTGAAGGGTCCTCCTCACCTCAGTTGATCGATTTAGAAATTCCCTCACAGATATATATGTACCCAGAGATGTGTTTTGACAGTGATTCTAAGTCCCACCAAGTTGACAACCACAGTTTCACTATCATGATCTAAAGTTTAAAAAGAGGAATGCTCTATGGAGAGGCCTGAAGTACTTTACAACAAAATGCAAAAGACATCCACCATGGTTCTGTCTTGCAGAATTACAGACCTGAGAGCTAAAAATAACTTTCTACCTTATTAAACATCAGAAACATAAAATGGAACTAAAATAAGATATTCAGTACATATATGTATGAATATATTAAAATATAAAATCAGTATTTTTTGAGGAATGGATACGTGATTACTTAGTAAAACTGAAAATTTTTAATGTGAATATAAATTCCAAAACTATGATAGTAACTATCTGTAGAAAAGGACAAAGTAATATAATTTTAAGAGCAATGCAAAAGAAGCAACTTTAAATGCATAATTTTTTTTTAAATTGCCTCATTCATAGTCTAAAGAAGCTTTAAAGAAGGTAGCACTAGACATTGAGGAGACTCCAAACAAGCTTTCCAGGGCTCAAGGAATGTGCAGAAGAGGCAGCTAAAGTATAAAAGCCACAGGTTAGGAAGGTGTACTCTGAAACATTGTCGGATCTGTTCCAAGTTTGTCCATTTTCCTACAGGTTTTATTGTATCATTTTTGTTACTGTTGAACAGAATTCCATTGTATATTTGTACCATATCTTTATGGTCATATTTCAAACAATGGGCATCTGGGTTGATTCCGGTTCTTAGCTATTGTGAATTATCAACTATAAACATGGCTGAGAGTGATTTAGGGTAGACTCCCAGTAAAGGAATAGCTGGGTCAGTTGGTAGACCTATGTTCACCTTTCTCAGGAATCTCCATACTGATTTGCATGGTGGTTGTACAAGTTTGCCCTCCTGCCAACAGTGAACAAGGGTTCCACTTTCCCTGCATCCTCGCCACCAACTATTGTCTTTTGACTTTTTAATGATTGTCAGCCTTCCTGGAGTAAGTTGGAATCTTATAATTGTTTTAATTTGCATTTCCCTGTTGGCTAAGATTGTTAAATGTTTCCTTAGGTGACTATTAGCCATTTGGGCTTCTTCTTTAGAGAAGATCGTATTCCGCTCTCTGCCACAGTTTTTGAGTGGATTGTTTGATTTTTTTTTTTTACTGCTTAGTTCTTTTTTTGGTTCTGTTTAGATTTTAGATATTAGGCATCTGTCAGTGGCTCCTTTGTCAAAGAACAAGGAGCTATAGTTACTTGAACTAAGGGCTGGGCTTTAATTCCATTACATTGATCTATATTTGTGCCATTCCTCTATATTTTATGCCAGTACCATGGTGTTTTTGTTACTATGACTTTGTGGTATAGTTATAAATGGGTAGGGTGATGCCTCCAGACGTATTTCTTTTGCTGATATTTTTGGATATCCTGTGCCTTCTGTCATTCCATATGAATTTTGAGATTATTTTTTCCATCTCTGTGAAGAATGATGTGGGATTTTTATTGGTATTGTGTTGAATCTGTATATTGCTTTTGGTAGAATTGCTGTTTTCACAATCTTGATTTTACCTATCCAGGATTATGGAAAGTCTGATTACCTTCTCATGTCCCCCTCCACTTCTTTCTTGAGTGTTTTTATGTTTTTTACTATGTAAGTCTTTCACTTCCTTGTTTATGTTATTCCAAAGGATTTGATTGTGTGTGTATGTATGTGTGTGGCTATTAAAAATGAAATAGCTTTGCTGACTTCTTTCTCTGCATATTTTGCTTTTACATATAGGAAGGCTACTAATTATTGTGTGCTGCTTTTGAATTTCTCACTTTGCCAAAGAAATTTATCACCTTTAGAAGCTCTATGGTACCATCTTTCTGGTCACCTATGTATAAGATCATGTCATCTGCACATAGGGCTAGTTCGACATCATCCTTTCCAATTCATATCTCTTTCATATCTCTCTTAAGTCTTATTGCTTGTGCTAGGACTTCAAGCACTATGTTGAAGAGCAATGGTGAGAACAGGTACCTCTTTCTTGTCCCTGATCTTAATGGGAACTCCTTCAGTCTCTCCCCACTAAGCATAATTTGGGTGGCTTTAGGTGTTTTGTATTTAGCCTTTATGATACGGAGATATAATCCCTCTATTTCTAGTCTCTCCAGTGTTTTGATCATGAAGTGGTATTATACTTGCTTGAGGCCTTCTCTGCATCAACAGAAATGATCATGTGATTCTTGTGTTTATAATAATTTCTGTGGTGTATTATGTTCATCAATTTACGTATGTTGAACCCTGCTTGCATCTCTGGATGAAGCCTACTTGATGGATGTGGATAATGCTTTTTGATGTGTTGTTGAATTTGGTTTGCAAGGATTTTGTTCAGGATTTTTGCATCTAAGTTCATCAGGAATATTGTCTATAGTTTTCCTTGCTTCTTATATTTCTGTCTGGTTTTGGTATTAGCATGAGGTAGTTTTAGAAAAGGAGTTGGGGAGAATTCCTTATTCCCCAATTATGTGAAAAAGCTTGAGAAAAAGTAGTTTCAGTTCTTTGTCGAGGTTTTGGGACTTTTCCTTTTGCTGCATTGAATCTATCTCTCTGTTGAGCTCCAATTTCAGATCAAGGTTTGATCTTCTTAATGCTTGTGAAATACATCTTGCACTTGATCATGTATTCGTTTAGCTTAGTTATTGAGATGGTCTATTTGTTGGCTCACCTTCAATTTGATTATCTCTCTTTTGAGGTCCTTCTGGTTTTCCTCAATTAAGTTAATTCTATTGACAAAGACTGTGTGCTGTGATAGATGATTCTGTTGCATTTCATTCATGTGACTGTTGATTTTTCCTTCCAGATCATCCATTTTCTTAGCCAGGGTCTCATTGAGTTTATGTACTAAATTAATTATGCTTTCATTGTGGGTGTTGTAGTCAACAAAACACCCAATGAAAAGCAACAGATGGGAGTAATGGGTTTATTAGGCTTACAGACTTGAGGGGAAATTCCATGATGGCAGGGAAATGACAGCATCAGCAGAGGGAAGACATCACCTCCACCACAGCACTGCAAACAGCGACATGACGGTGTACCAAACACAGGCAAGGGGAAACAGGCTATAACCTCCATAAGCCCGCCCCAACAACATACTTCCAAAAAGGTTCCAATTCCAAAACTGCCATCAGCTGAGGATCAAGCATTCATAACACATTAAATTTATAAGGGACACCTGAATCAAACCACTACAATCTACACTGGCTTCCTATAAACTGATAACCATGCATGATGTAAAATGTGATGCATTCAATCGAACTTTAAAAATCCCCACAGTTTTTATCCATCCCAATGATATTTAAACACCTAAGGTCTTTAACTGAGCCATAATAGCAATAATAATAATAACAATAATAATAATAGCAGAGAACATTCATACTGCAAAAGATGGCATTGGGCATAGCAAAGACAAATTGAACCAATACAAGATTTAAAACAAGCAGGGAAACATCAAACTCTATAACTCCAAATCCAACAACTCTAACCAGTGTCTGGAGTTCCAATTCCACCCCTCCAGTCCGGCTATGCCCAGCCCTGAAAAACTCTATCCACTGCCATCAGCTCTCCCTGGCAGCTTTCCCATAGTCCTGGCATTTCACTGGGTCTCCACTGAAAACCACAGTTCATCCTAGTGGCTCTATCAGATTACTTCCATGCAAGCAATCCAGCAGGTCTGCTTCACACTGGCCATGGCCATTTCTAAAACAACAAAACCATGTTGCAAATCCAATGAGGCTCTTTTCCTGCATTTGTTATACTCCATAGTACCAGGTGGCCTACCAGTTTATTAATCCAAGGAGAAACAAAGCCAATTTTGAAGAGCAGGAAAACATCATTTAAGCCCCTTATTTCACGAGTCTGCATTTTTCCTGATGTCCCAGTGCAGAACACCTGGCTGATACTCAATGGATATGTCTCAAACAATTGCAGCTGAACAGGCACCCTTTTCAGCCCAAAATTTTCCTTTCTTTCTGTTCTGTCTTCATGTGCTCACACCAGTCCATTTATATGCAAAGTAATCCTGCACAAGTTCTCAGGACACAGGTAGGCAGACCAGAGCAAGCCTCTCAGGCTGCTGCTTCTAAATCAGTTCTGACAAATTTCTCTCACCTTCATAAGCTACATATCACAGTCCATAGTTCTCACTGCATTCAGGTCTTTCAAACCAGATCCATCAAGCTGTACTTACAGCACCACAAAGCATCTCTTAGGCTGAGATTTCAAATCCTTCCACATTCCTCCTTCAGATCAGTTCCAAAAGGCCAAAGCCATAGAATCAGGATTCCAGCAGCAACAAACAATTCCACTCTTTTGTACAAAATGTGTTCTAGTCGACTTCTCATTGCTGCACAGAAAAGAACCAAACCAAAAGTAGCTTGTGGAAGAAAGGGTGAATTTTGGCCTACAGACTCAAGGGGAAGCTCCATCATGGCAGGGAAAAAAAATAGCATGAGAAGAAGGTAGACATCACCTCCGCCACAACACTGCAAACAGCTGTAGGAAGGTTTGACAAAAACTGGCAAGGGAAGCTGGCTAAAACTCTTGTAACCCCACAACAACAACATACCTTCAACACGGTTCCAATTCCAAAGCTGCCGTCTGCTGGGGCGCAAGCATTCAGGACATATTAAGTTTATGGGGAACACCTGAATCCGCAACAATATACCACTGTGCATCTGTGGATATGATGCCATCCCACTCTTATGCAGCTCAAACCCAAAGCAGAACACTCACTGATGGTCATAGAAGGGGGACCACTATCTGCTTCCTCCTTAAGAAACCACTATAGCAGGATTGTATTTTTGTTGTCTCCTCTCTATTTTCAGTGTTGACTTCCATTGTGGGACCAGGAAATCTTGGTGGAAATGGCTCAGCTTCTTGTTTTGTATTCTTCTTGCATTGGAGTCTACCCCTTTAGGGTTGAAAGACTTATTTTTTAAGGAGGAAGCAAATGGTGCCCCTTGTAGGATCTTCAGTGAGTGTTCTTTTTGGTTTTGAGGCAGATAGGAACATCATCTCCACAGATGCACGTGCTGTGGAGGTTCAAAAAGTGCCAGTGGTTCTGGGCTGGTGGATGATAATGCAGCTGTGATTGGAGGTGGGCAGCACAGGGTGAGCACACAGACCCCAAACAAGCTACACCCCTCACCCTCATGAGCTGCAGCAGTCCAAAACACACTGGACCCCAGAACACTCAGGCCCCAACATAGTCAGCCGGAAGCCACTGGGATGAATCCAAACCAGGCACAGTTATGGGAGGAAGGGATTTATTGAAGCTACAGATCCAGGGGAAGTTCCATAATGGTGAAAGAGGCTAGCCCCCTTCACTGAGAGAGAAACCTATCATCAGCACCACACACACAACAGCAACAGGTAGGTACAAGGGAGAGAAATTTTCTTCTCCTTTATAGCCTTAGGGTAGGGTCTTGTAACCCTATCCCAGAATTGTTGGCTTCCCGAGTCTCTGAAATTTCCTTCCTTTACTCCAAAAGCACAAGTCCAAAACTTGCCTTGCTCCTCACCTGCCTGGAGCCCAGCTGCCCTAAACACACTGACACTTGGGAAAGTAAAGGTCTCCATCACCCACCCTGAACACACTGGCCCCAAACATGCTGGCACCCCCAAAAACAAATTTTAATTTTTAATTAAATTTAACTTAAAATAAATGGAAATGTGTTTTAAATAAAGTGTTAGTCAACTTTTTATCACTATAATATACACCTTACAGAATAAACTTCAAATAGGAATTTCTTCAAAGTATGTGTTTTGTACTTTTGTATGAGCCAAAGCAAGCCACTCCACTCTGAAGTAATTCTGTGTCTCAAAAAACAAAGTCAAAGAAAAAATAAAATGAACAAATGAATAGTGCAATATTACAAAACTCATTAAATGATAAATAATTTGACAATTATTTTATCGATTATATCAGAATGCACTAATGGATGGATTCACTGGTGAATTTAACCAAGCATTTAGGGAAGAAAGTATGCCAATTATCTTTCTTCTGTTGTAAAGAATTTGAAAGGTTAATATCCTATCTCCTCCTACGTAGTTAAGTGCATCACCTCAATGCCAAAACCAGACAAAGGCATTGCAAGGAAAGACAACTATGTGAAGATCAATACAAAGATCCATAACAAAATGCTAATTTATGAAATCTAATAATAATTTTACAGCTCTACTTTTGTTCAATAAAAAAGCATGTGTAGTCAATATAAAAATAGTGCAGTGAATAAAAATGATACTAATGATGAAGTGGCATTTTTAAAAAATTGTCAATTTAAAATAAAACTTAATTTTAATAAAAGAAGTAAAGTGGCCTGAGAAGTTAAAAAATTTGTATACCATGAGCAAGAATAAATTACTCTAGTTACATATAGCTGAATCAGCATATAAGTGGATGTTCTTAATGGTACATTGAGCCACCTGATTCTCTTCTCTGTTTATTTCTACATAGAGATTTGTTCATGGTCCCTAAAACTGACTAAACATCCTAAAGGGATATCAGTTATCTGCACCCTTCAGCCAGCCCATGCATATAACTCACTTTGCATTCTCACAGCCATCAGCACATTTTCACAGGCTGAAAAAGCAAAATCACATTATCATATCAGAAAAAAATAATAGCCACTCATAATTTAAAAATAAGTAAGCGGGGCATAGTGGTGCACACCTTAAATCCTAGCACTTGGGAGGCAGAGGTAGGAGGATTGCTGTGAGTTCAAGGCCACCCTGAGCTACATAGTGAATTCCAGGTCAGCCTGGGCTAAAGTAAGACCCTACCTCAGACAAAACAATAAATAAATAAATAAAACAGGAATAGAGGGAAATTTCCTCAAATGTCCTTAGATAGAGCATGTGTGAAGGAGAGACAGCTGGCTGGTATTGAAGAGAAAGGAGCTGAAAACAGATTAGACACAAGGCAAGAACACCCCTCTCACCAACCCATTTCAGGTCCACAATTCGTCTTACAGCTATTTTACTAAGAAAGACAAGGTAATAAAGGTGTGCAGTTTGGGATGGTAGCATTAACATTGTCTTTGATGTTTACAAATGTCATGTTAATCTGTGAATAAAATCCAGGTAAACTCATGTTTTCCAGAATTATTTATCAGATATCCCTATATACCAACAATTGACAAATAAAATTCATCCTCTCCACCCCTAGTCTCTCCAGTGCTTTAATCATGAAGGGAAGGTATATTTTTAAGGCCTTTTCTCCATATCCTGAAATGATCATGTCATTCCTGTTTTTACCTTTGTAAGGAATGAATTTTTTTCTGTCTTAAAAAATATTTTATTTACTTATTTATTCATTTGAGAGACAGAGAGAGAGAGAGAGAGAGAGAGAGAGAGAGAGAGAGAGAGAGAGAGAGAGGAGACAATGGGTGAGCCAGGTCTCCAGCCACTGCAAACGAACTCCAGACACATAGGCACCACTTTGTGTATCTGGCTTTACATGGGTACCAGGGAA
Organism: Zapus hudsonius; assembly: GCA_004024765.1. Lineage (NCBI taxonomy): Eukaryota > Metazoa > Chordata > Mammalia > Rodentia > Dipodidae > Zapus > Zapus hudsonius. The sequence continues at coordinate 9,226 of PVHP010053343.1, forward strand.
TCAAACTGGAGTCCTTCTGCTTTGCAGGCAAAGGCCTTTACCGTTAAGCCATCTCTCCAGACCTTTTTTTTTTTTCCTGCAGCATTTAGAACCCTCTCTTTGTTTTCAGTGTTGAGAGTTTTAATTATAATGTGTTTTTAACTTCAAATATTATTTGTCAATTTGGGTTGTGATCCATTCCAGAGTCCCTCTTGGAGGTCATATCTCAACGAATAAAGGCTATGAATAAGAGATCTTAAACTCATATCACATTAAATGGGAAAAAGCCTGACGCATTCTCATTATTGTCTGGAACAAGATAGTGTGCCTACTTTCATCACTGCTTTTCAAAAGAGGACTTAAAGTCTTAGCTCAAGCAATAAGCCGACAGAAACAAATGAAAGGATACATACTGGGAAAGAAGACGTCAAATTAGCAGCTAACATGATTTTATACATAAATGACCTGAAAGACTCTACCAAAAAAAAGAAAGAAAAAAGAAAAAGAAAATCCTAAAAGTGATCAATTCTTTCAGCAAAGTGGCAGAATATAAAATCAACACACAAAAATCAGCAGCATCCATATATATCAAAGGCTAACATGGAGAAATAAGACAAAAATGCAGTCCCATTTACAATAGTTACAAAAAAATTTAAATATCTTGGAAGTTCTCTCACCAACCAACCAGACAAGATGTACCCACCTGTTCAATAGTGGCTCTCAGCCTATGTGGGTAATCAACAGCTCTCTGACTGGATATGAGGCCAACTCAAGGGAGAGGACTTTCATCTGAGAACCAAGTCTCAATCCTCTGGATAGGAAGGTCATAGACTACAGAAAGCAGCTCTCACTGGCCTTTGGCTAAGCATAGTGGCTAGAACACCAAAGTCTCTGAAATAACGATGCTGACCCCTTCAGCCCATGCAGCCTTGACTCTTAGTTGGAGAACTTTATTTACACAGATAGCAGCAAAAACCAGGGAGAATGGAGATCCATGAACACAACAACAACAAAGTATATGGCTGCCTAGCACAAGACAAGCCACTAACCTCTATCACATCTGCCAGGGTCCAGGAGGCATGACAGAGCAAGTGGATATTTAAACATGGGTGCTGCTCTTACTGCTAACCTGACAACCAGCTCCAGGGAGATAGCGGCAGACACTGAGGACACTCAAAAGTCATCAAAGCAGAAATCCATAGGTCACAGAGGGCTTAACACTAAAATAGAATTATAACACATCTGCAAGACTCAGGGAACATTGTAGAAGAGGGGGCAGAAAGATTATAAAAACCACAGGTTGGGAAGGAGTATCCTGAGGCATTGTTCCCCACTCTACAGAGACTGACTGATACCTTCATGACTCCACAGTGAATACCAATAGGCCCACTGAGGAGGGTGATAAGCAGAATGGAAGAAGGAGAAGATATATAAGAGAATAAAAAAAGAATAGGGCTGGAGAGATGGCTCAGCGGTTAAGGCACTTGCCTCCAGTGCCTAAGGCCCCGGGTTCAATTCCCCAGGACCCACATAAGCCAGAACCACAGGTGGTGGCCCTGGTGCGCTCTCTCTCTCTCTCTCTCTCTCTCTCTCTCTCTC